>KE524943.1:0-36317 GCA_000441895.2 Anopheles sinensis | reverse complement strand
ACATTCGGTGCATAGTTAGCTAAATTTTAATTGAATTAAATTATTGTAAATTGTTATCCGAAAATGTATTGAGTTAACTCAAACAGCATTTGCATTAGTATCCAAAGTGTAAAATAATAAGACGATCGAATAATAAGTGACAATATATCGTAATATGTTCGAAAAACAAAAATCTCAAATTTCACCTGCTCTGCCTGCTGAAAACCAGAGCACTTTATTATTTTTAGTTACACAATTGAAAATAAAAAAAAAGGTGATTTATCCAAATAACTTTCAAATTTAATATGATTTACCTGACGCCAGTACACGCCACGAGTAGCAAAAGGAAAATACTCGATCCCAACGTCTTTAAAATACCGCTACCGTTTTTTTCTTCAAAACACCCCAATTCTACTTCCCCGATTGACCGACCCCTCCCTCCTACGGGGAGGGTAGGAGGATCGAGCTATACTCCCGACCCTCTTCAAAACCATCGCTCAGATCCTCCCACGTCCGTCATCGTAACGAAGATAGCTCGGAAGTGCTCGGACTTCCCGACAGGGATCGAGAGACGATCATGTGTGTAATGTTTCACTTTCTTCTTGACGTACCCGTGACGGTGTCGCGCCCTCCTCCCTGGCGCGCTCGCCAATCACGACGGTAGTCAGCGTCACCGTCGTCATCATCGTCGTCTTCGTCGGATGTGTGCTCTGAGCAAGCTAGCAAACTTTGCTCGGTGCGATATCCCACCACCTAGACGGTAGTTCTAATTGCGCTTTTCGTTCTTATAGGAGGAAGAGCTTAAAAAGCGTCAGGAACTAGAGAATATTCTCGCTGAAAATAATCGCAAAATCGAGGAGGCGCAGCGAAAGTTGGTAAGTGGTTTGTGTTCCCTTGCGGGAACCTGAGCATATCATTCATTTCCGTGTCCTTCCTTCCCGCAGGCCGAAGATCGTTTGGCGATTATCGAAGAGCAAAGAAAAATGGACGAAGAGCGCCAGAAGATGCGCAAAGAGCAAGAGAAGCGCATCAAAGAAGAGCAAAAGATGATCCTGGGCAAGAACAACTCGCGACCGAAATTGTCTTTCTCGCTGAAACCGGGTGTTTCGTGAATCTCCTGATCGGGGTTCGATTGCGAACGCTCTAAAGATTTCCATCCTTCCAGTTCCCTCCTCTCCGTACGATCCTTCTCCTAGTCAGGTCCTTAATGCAACAATCCCGTATCCTTTTATCACCCGATTACCGTAAGTGTTGTATGTTGATTGCAAAGAATGGTGGTTGTAGGAAAAATGCCCGAGGGAATAATCATGGGAAGTAACATATATCCAATCAAACACACAAACACTAACACACACTCACACATACACACAAACAAACATACATATTCATGCACCCGGTAGTGTTAGCTAAATTCTATTCAATCAAAAGTGGAAAATCGTAAGCCGAAACGTGGCCGACTCGATAAAGGGGTTTTCCCCGCGGTGTGTCTTCTACAAGCAATGGAGGTCACTGGCCTTCTGTTGCCCGTGATCGGATCATCTTTTATGTTTTGTTGTACTTTTGACTAGCCTGTAAGAAGAAACGCAATTCAAAATTCGTACGACGTTTCCGCACTACGAAGGCAACCAACACCGGGACAATCGTACACTCAAAATCGCGTATCGCGATTTTCTCTATCTTCCATTTTTCTTTTTCTTTTTTCAATCATCGAATGTGACGATGAACCACTAGGATTTCCTATCCCCTTATGCACTGAAGATCATAAGGATTGCAACAGGATTTGGTTTGATGAACAGCTGCCATATCTTTGTCAATCCTCATGCCACAGCGCGACGTCAGTAATTTGATTTTATTGTGTTTACGGAAATTGTAAAATTTAGTTCCTTTCTACTGCAACATTTTGTTTCCCTACCGGGCCGCGCCATTCGTCGCGTAAACGGTTTCCGATAAAGGTAAAGAGCAAGCGATCAAACCGCTTTTGAACAACAACAACAGCAATAATAAGTGCCCATCTTAGAGGCCAGATCAATTAAAGAAGGTTCTTTTCACTCGTGGCCGTGGAAAGAGCAGCCAAGGGGCCGGGAACTCGCAGCGGGCAGGAAAGATTGTCGTGTGTACAAAGTCTATTATCGATCGTAATTGATGATTTCCTCGCGCGATTATAATAACAGCAAAATTTGTTGGCACAGAAAGCAAATCGGTGACGTGTGTCGGTTTATCGCGATGCAACATTGAATAAAGTTTCGGAGAAAGATTTTTTTCCCCCTCATTTACATCATAATTACTTCGAAGTCGTTGGTGTTATCGATACGAAAGAACATATAAATTGGTTTTAGATCAATTTAATTTTCCATCTTTTCAATGATCCTAAATTGTATAGTTTATTTATTTAGTTATTCAGTCAGAATTTAACCTTATAAGAAAAAACTGTATAATATTGGGTTAATTAGGTTGCAATGTCGGGTAAACAAAGTGGGGTACTACAAGTTTTTACTGTATTGTTTTACAATACAAGACGATGATTAGTGTGCTGGCTTTCTGGACAATCATAAACCTTAATAAAATATTTTAACAAAAAGATATTTTAACGTCAGCCAATCTCGTTTAGTCAAACCGGTAGCCCCATAAACCTCTATCCGATGGGTGAAAGTCAAAAACACATATGAAGTTTGTTTAAACGGACCTACTTCGTTGAACTTTCATCGCTTTGGAGGGGCATTGAACCTGGAAGGCCACAAACTAAGAAAAGCTTGATTTTCTCTACCGTATTTTAAAGGAACTCAACCCGCTTCGCAGGGTAAACTTACAACCACCGAAAAGTTGCTCCCATTTCGCTGTCACGATTCGTTTCGTTTCGTTCCGGAGGCATTTGCAGTTCCTAGACGACAAGAAATTACTTCCCCCTCTCGCGGGACAAACACTATTAAGCCCGATCGTTGTGATACGACTACTATTTCGGTCACAAAACTTTCGAGCCCCCCAAAAAGTTTATCCTGGTAGCAGCAATTCTCGAGCTTCGTTTGAAAGTTTTTAGCCCACCCAGGTTTTTTGAAGGCTCGCGGTTCCGGCCACATAAGGCGCGACCGACAAGCGATTGAGATTGATGCTTGCGGTTACCACCACCACTCCTCCCGACCTCGCCACGGCCATAGCAACAGCTTACCTTTATCGACCAACCTGGCGGTGCGCGATTTGTTGGATGTTTCCCATTCTAGGCCGATCGCGATGCTACTAAAACCCCCTTTTGTGGATTAGTATTTGCTTTTGCTGTTATCTCACTATCCTGAATTTTCACCTTCCGGCAAAATGTGGAAAAGTCCTGTGTTTAGCTAATTAGTCCTGATTATCATTGCCCGCCGTCATGCTATATGCTTGTCACCCGGGTTAACGGTTCATCGAGGGAAGTGAAGAAGGGTCCAAATAAAAGAAAGAAAAATATAGATCGAAAGAGTCACAAGAATACACATAACCGTGTGCCGTCCGACTGGCGTGTCCGGGGACAGTTTTAAAGTTAGAAAATTGCTGTTGCTTCTGCAACATTCTTTCCAACGGTGGGCCATTCTTTCAGAATGGGAACACACACATTCCGCACGATGCCACCTTAATTAAGGCACTATCTGTGCCATTATCTGCTTGAGGGCGGGGAAAATTTCGAAAAAACCGACACGAAACGAGAGTTCTGATAACGACATTAAATGTATTTTAGAAATATAGCTATGTCATACGGTTGTATACATTTCGGGGACTATTTCGCTAGAAGAAGAAGAAGGGTTGGGATCCACGATGGTAGCCTGGGGAGGGGGGACGACGTCTACTTCACCGTCGACCGGGGCCGATCCAGGATAACGTTCGTGAGGGACGTCTTGCTGCCTCTGCTGGAGCCGGAACTGCTGGTGTTCGTTGTGTTACGGAAGAATTTGGTGCTGCCAGGAATGCCCGGTCCAGTGGCGATGGAGGTCGTAGAAGGGGACGCGGCCATCGTTCCGGTCGTGCTGGTCGTGCAGATCCGTGGCGTCGATGTACCGGTCGATGGGGCTGTGGAAGGTCCCCCAGTGGAGGTGCATATTGGTGGCAGAGGGCTTCGGGAGCGGTGTTTCGATTGCATCGAACGTCCGTCCACGGTGAGACCGTAACCGTACGGAGCGACACGCGGAATTTCCAGCGAGTGGATCAACTCAAACTGCCCCGTACCGGCCCGTTTGTCCTTCGTGTTATCGATGACGACTGCAAAAGTTGGTGGAATAAAGGATGGAAGAGGATATCATTTTCTTTGTGGCCTTCCAACACTCCAAACCCTACTGATTACCTTTTACCAGGTCCTCCAGCACCGCGGGACAAATGACCGCCGTCACCTCGGTGGACGACGACAGGTCCGGGCTGGTGTTGATCTCGATCAGCAGCGTGCGGAAGTTCTCCGTCACCATGAAGTCGGCACCGTACAGCTCGAACATGTTGCGCTCCAGCTTCATCCCGTCCAAGCTGGCGCACACGATCGCCAGGATGTTCTTCTTCATGTCCGGGTAGATCTTGCGCTCCCAGTAGAAGCCCTTGTCGAGCGACTGCAGGTGCTCCTGGAAGCGCCGCAGCGACCACATGTTGCAACCGGGCAGTGCCTCCGCGCCGTCGCGCATCTCCTTGGCGTAGTTCTTCTGGATCGAGTAGTTGGTCAGGTGGATCGACTCGCAGAAATCGTCCAGATTGAACTGGCGCGAGCTGAAGCGCAGGTAGCAGCTCTTGTACATCCACACCTTGAGCAGATTGTTCGTGTAGGTGATGAGAAAGTACTGGCGGATGTCGAATTTGGTGCTGTGTATCAGCAGCGGTCGCTCTGAAAGGAAGTTCAATGTTTAAGCAGACACACGAGAACCATTTGGGAGGGAAACCTCTTGATCAATCTCATTGCAAAAGTAACGGCGCAGTAGTGAATAGTAAAATTAAAGACTTAAAGATCGAGCTTCTTTAAATTTAAATTTGAAATCCTTTGGCAGCCAATCTTATAATGAAATGTAAGACAAATTGCAAATATAGAACGACTCATAACATAAGGATTCAGTGAATCATTACAGCGCAGTATGATATAGAATTCTTTTAAAATATTGGAGGCATATAATTTTTGTAGAATATATTTTTAAAAAGTTACGACCCTCAACAACCCTTTTTTGAGTTTCCAAGTAAATGATTTAATATCTTTATCATGACAATTTTACTTTCAGAACAGGTGTGTATATAAATTAAAGCTGTTACCAATAATAACTAACATTAATTTGGGGAATGAACATAAAAACCAACGACGCAAAATTGAGCCTCTATTCCAAGGGAAAGCAGGCGGCCTACTTTATCTAAAATTGAATTTAGACTTTGTTGCTAGGGTAGTTTTCGAGCACGGTTGGCCTCAATAACTCTACCGAAGCAGGCGCTGATGGGTTACAACAAATTGCTTTAGTTTAAAAAAGTAGGCGGTGGGGTTCTACCACGACCCGGTTCATTCTCCCGGATTTTGCACGGAGAAATGAGGCCAATTATCCAATCAACTGGCGAAAATCGCGATATCGCCTTTGCCACACTTCGATGGGCCGCGAGTGCCGGCAAAAGGGAAAACTTGCCAAACCCCATGCCCCCCTACCAGTTTTTCCTCGTCGTACGTCAAGGAAGCCAATATTCATCCATTTAATGTAGTTTGTTTTATGGAGGATCGCGCGCGCGGGAAAGTTATCCGCGTGCGCCAGCAAATTTCCATCCCCCTCCCATGGGAGGGAAAAACCTGTTGGATCGAACAGTCGACCTTCACCCGGAAACGTCCCGAAACGTGCTGGATCCTAGATTCCCTAGGACTAGGAGGAACGTCACGGCTTTTCCCCCCCTTTCAACCCGATAAATAGGCGACCGGTGATCGATTCTGCCTCGAGTGGAAGTTACATGACGCCACCAGCCAAGGGGAGGAGATCCCTAGGAGCAGGGCAAAACAATATTTAAGTAACAAACCATCCATGACCTGCTTGTTCTGCTGCCGTCATCCAGCGATACGAAACTGACCCCTTCGGGGAGAGTTGTTGCGAAAGCGCGTTTCAATTTCCGCCCAGGGTGTCGGAATCTATTTCGCGATTGCCTTCGGTGGCGTGATGGCAAGCATTCATTAGAAGCGAAAGCACAATGCACATGCAAAACCGATCCTATTTGTGGCACCCATAAAGGCCGATAAAATAGTCCTAAAGGATGGATAAATTGCAAGGTCCTTCACAGGGTTTATTTTTTGTTAGCTTTGCTTATATTAGTGGGTAACGTTTGGCATGCAGGCCAGGGTATGTCAACACCGAGACTAGGTCACTATATTGGATCGACAGGAGAGAACCGCAAAACCGCCGTGTGGATTGAATTGTCACGAGGTGGAAAAATATTATCGCTAGCACCATGGTGCACCAAATGTCGCCACCTGTCACGGTGGCTCGAGGACCGTTTCCGTGGGGACGTTTGTGCCCGAGGCCATACCGCATATGTCACACGTCCATTTTGGGGATTGATTGAGCGAGGGTTCAAGTGAGGTTTGAAAGGGCAAGTTTTATATGATAGTGAAGGTAGCTTTATGCATTAATAGGAATAGTTATATTTAGTACACTCACTCACATTAATTAAGAATATCTTTATATGATATAATTCATTTAAAATTAAGCTTATCTGTTATTAGATGAAATTTTCATTTGTGGCACTTATTTTTTGTACCTTTTAAATATAGACGATTTTATTTGGATATCGATTGTAATTAGTCCTTCGCTTGCACAGAGGGGCATTTCAGGTCAAACACCATTTTGAAACACTTTGTTTGGAAATGTTTGCAACAACTAACAGCTTTTCTCAACAGCAACCTGTCTTCATCGGGTTAATGGCAATGAATGCAATCGAACGTCAAACTAAGCAGCAATAATTAAACTTAAAATGCTTCAACGCCTCGCCTACTTTGGCTTTCCTTTTCCCAAGGGCACATCGACAAACCTTTCTTTTTCCTTCCCCTCCTCCCATTCGTTATTCAACATTCAGCGTGGTGCATAAAAATAAAACCGTCTGCCGAGGTCAATAGAATGCACCAACGTTGGTTGCCGGAAAAAAGGGTGCAGGAAGGCGACACAACTGACGCAAAGGAAAAAGGCCTCGTGCAATTATCTATCAGCACCACAACAACAGTCCGACGAAGCTATCGTCTTCGGGGGAAGTGCATTAGAGGATGGAACCCCTTAACGCAAACTCGAAGGCGTCCGTTGGAGGGAAAATATTGAATTTTTGCATACACACCCATCGGTATTTTTCTCACCTCTGGTCCTCCAGACAAGCGGTATTGGAACCTGCGCGGGAAGTGATGCAAGGGGATATATTGTGCGAAACTTTGCCCGTTACCAGGGTGTAGTGTTAGGGAAAAATTGTGTTTGGCCCCATTTTGCATTCCTTTCCACTTTCACGTGAAACGACCATGCAGGAACTGCGGAAGGCGTCCTGGATGGTATGACCACTGATAAAGGAATGCAAAGGCCATCGCACTGATTTAACATTTTACCTAATAGTTTTATACACATTATATGCAATTCATAGAAGCTCAAAGTTCAGCGAGTATTCAAGAAGGATAGCATAACATTTAAAAAAAATCATTGTCAACCGTTGCTGAAATGCCTAACGAATTGAGGGTAAATTCAAGGTTGCTCCTTCATAATTTTCCCGACCACATTAATGGAAACCAAAAATAGGAACGCCATTAATTTGTGATCATAATTCGCGAAGCGTTGCAAATGTTTTGACATTTATTTTGTGAAGTACAAAAGTTCTTCTACCTGACCTTCCAAACCAAAAGGAACTTTGCAGTTCTTTTCAATTCGATCCTTGCGCTTCCAGGCGCTCTATTGTTGGGGAAAAATGAAACCTAACTCTGTCCCGAGAAAAATTGAACCAGCATTGATCGACCGTGTGGTAAAGTGTTTCGGGGGAAAACAACAACTTCCGGGTCCGGAACGATGGAGCACCCGACTCCCCAGCCTTCCCTCATCCACGCTATAATAAAAAGGATAATCAGGTAATGAAATCAGTTCAAACGCGGTTCCACTCTGACTGCGCAACGAAGAGACACCGAGGACAAGCCTTCAACAATTAAGCAAATGGACGACGAAAGACTTTTAGTAAGCAACAAAATCCACCAGGACCTGGGAAGCAAGGAACGATAGGCCCGAGTCATCGGGTTCCCAGCAGGAATGCAAACGTTGCGAAACCGATTTACTTTAGTTCTTTTTTTGTCCCCATACCAAACGATATTTTTTATTGTCGTTTCTTTTCCGTTCCCGGATTAGCATGAGGACAGGACAGGGTCATAAAGTAATGGTTGTTTCGTACGTTACGCGACCCATCGGGAAGCGACCCGGGCCAATCGTTTTGACTCTAAATACCCCAAAATTGTGGCTACCCACTATTTATAACCCCAGCCTGCGTTAGTAATCGTTTTCGACATCCTTTTGGTGCGGCCACCACCATCACTCTGGATCGGTTTCGTCGTAAAGACGAGGTTGGAAGTAAAGTGGACGGTTGATTTAATGTTCTGATATGAAAACCGAATTGTGAGGAAACGGAACTCATGCCCGAAATTCTGGGCCAATCGAAAACCGAAATGCTAATTGTGTTCGACCAAATCATGTCGATTTCGGTTTCGGTAGGAGTGAAGACAAACGATGGGAATTTACGATAGAAGTGGACGAGGAAATTTGTTCCAACAGGAAATCATTTTTGCCAATTTTGGAGATTGTGGAAGTATTTAGAAAAGGTTCATTATAAGACATCGATCATAATTACGAGAATAGCTTAAATGAATGGTAAACAAGGTACTCCAAAATGATTTGGACATGGTTCAAACCAGACAATAGATGTAGGACAATTGTGTAGCTTAAATTGGGAAATGTATTTTATAAAGTTGGTGAGGGAGAATGGTTCTTTCGTCCTTTTACCCTGAACAAGATACTACAACGTTTTCCCCAAAAGAATCCAATAATGTCTTAAAAAACTAAACATATTTTACACTTTACCTTATACCATACTTCTCTGCCTTCAAAGTTTCAATGACTTACCAATGTACTTTTGGGCAACGTACTTTATGTCCGGATTACTGTCCACGTGCTCCAGTAGCTTGCGGTCGTCGTTGAAGATCATGATACCGAGCCCGCGGCATCGATTGCCCGGCTTCAGTATCCACATGTTCCGTATGCCGTCGATCTTCATGTCCGGAAACACTTTGGCCGCCTCGTGCACCAGCTTTTTCACCTGCGCCACGAGCGACAGCACCTCGTACCCGGGAATGCTGGCGAACAGCAGCTCGCCCGCCAGTATCCGCTCCATCTCGTGGCGATTCTCCGGCGTCAGCAGCGGCTCGCAGAACTCCTCGTGGTCGATGTCCTCGTGCTGCACGCAGCCCATGTAGTAGCGCAGGTACTTCATCGCCGTCGTCAGCACGTCCGTCGGCAGCGTGCCGTCCTCGTCGAACGTGTGCTCGAGATGCTTGGACATGTGGTACAGGAAGCTGCTGACGATCGTCAGCTGGTAGTCCTCCTGGAACTTGGTGATGGTGTCCTCCGTGTCGAGCAGGTACGTGCGCGGGTAGTCCAGCTCGGCGAAGCCCTCCTCCTGGTGCCAGTGGGCCGCATTGATGAGGCGGATAAGATTCTCCTTCACCGCGAAATCGTACGGCCGCTCGTAGTGAATGCGGCTGCGGAACGGCGCGTAGAACCGGTCCTGCTTCGAGTCGCGCATGTTC
Organism: Anopheles sinensis; assembly: GCA_000441895.2. NCBI lineage: Eukaryota > Metazoa > Arthropoda > Insecta > Diptera > Culicidae > Anopheles > Anopheles sinensis. The sequence continues at coordinate 26,563 of KE524943.1, read as the reverse complement.
CGATGCTGCCAGATGAAGTACGGCAGGTAGGGCTTGAGGAACTTCGACACCAGTGCCTCCTCGTACTCGTTCCCGTTGGAGGCCTTCTGCAGGAGCGCATGGTGCGAGAGGTCCCGCAGGAGCGAACTCCGGAACGTCTGCTTTTCCAACCAGTGGCGCGTCTTGAGTGCTTTCCGTAGTGCCGGATAGTGGCCAACGATCGAGAAGATGTGCTTCTTCTCCACCGCCGACGCAATCTTCGTCTTCAGCTGCTTTTGCTTGAGAAAGTCGAAGCTGTAGTTCCGGAAGAACCGGTGCTTCGGCGTCCGGTTCGAGTCGTCGTCGTCCTCGAACGGATGCAGGCGCGCTGGTGCCATCCGCGGGAACGTGTGAACGTGCGCACTCGGCGTTGGGAACGGTCTCGACGACAGAGGCGAAGGCGCACGATCGTCGTCGGTGTGCTGCGGATCGAAGCGTGATCGATCGGGCGACCGTTCGACGGCCGGTAGGGCGCGCAGGAAGCGCCGGGTCAGCTGGGCCGGAGCCTGCTCGAACCGCTGATCCGCCAGCCGCCGACCGTAGTCGATCTCACCCAGCTCGAGCGTTATGTCCGCCAGGTCAACACCGGGATCACCGTCCCATACATCACTGTTAACAAGTTTTATCTTTAAATGCATTTCGCTTAGCTATACTATATACTTCGATACTTTCAACTAGAGTGTGTCCCTGTGCGTGTTCGGTGCCGTTCCACCGGTCACGAAGAACTTCACGTCACGCGATACACAATTAAAAGCGGGCAGGGTCAAATACAACAACTTGAGCCGGAGAAAGATCTCCTCACCGGGGGTTTGATTCCTTTTTCGTTAAATTTTTCTCTACGCTAAACTAGGCAGGCTATGGATAATGTTCGTTAAATGTTTCGCAACCTCTCAACAACGCGCTCCGATAGAACGCAACATCGCAGCCATTTTTCGGGGATGGCCCGGACTTTGTTAAACACCGACCGAATCCGTTCGGAGCAGGACGGCCAAACACTTATACACCGAGTAAACACTGCACTACGGGCAACTACTGAAACACAAAATTGGGTTTAAGTAAGGCGGAACCTTCGATCTTCACCAGAGGTACACGGAAAAGCGCTTCGTGGTAGCGTGGCGTGGCGTTGGGGGCAGTGGTGACGTGGCTGTGTCTACTTTGCTTTACATCGTGCGGACAAGCACGGCAGCTGGCGGTGGCAGTGGTGGGATGTTGGAAGGCGTTTGTCTTGTGTTTGGCGGGAAAGGAGCAACCGCTGCTGTTGCCGAGTCCGTAACCGTAGTTACTGCCGCCTGCTGGGTTGAAGCTGCCCATGAAGCTGATGTGATGGCCACGCGTGATGGGAAGATTGTAGCGCGAGTGCCAGTGGGACGGTGGGCTGGGCGTCGGGAAGGGTGTGCTGCTGGTGGTGGAGGAGGACGGTGCCTGGTTATGGTGGTAGGGTGGCAAGAAGGTGGTGGAAGGTTTGGTCGGTGCAAGGGTGGTGGACTTGAGCAGTAGCTGAGTAAATTCGTCACCGTTCTTTCCGCCCCAGCAACGGGCGGCGGTGTTCCACGGCTGCTAGAAAGCCGCCGACGGTCCTGCGGCGGTGGCTCCACCGACGCCTCCACCGTTGTGGTGGTGGTGGTCCGTGCCAGAACGTGCCGCATGGTGCGGCGGTGACAGCGACGACGACGACGCCGACGACGACGAGAGGTCCTCGGCTGATTGTGCATGGTGCAGTTTGTTGGTGCCCGAGCGTGCCAACTTCGGTGGACGCGCCCGCAGGCTGAACCCGAGCGTGTAGAAGTTGTTCGAGGTGGTGGCCGTCGTGGATCGGGGGCCACCGGACGCCTTCCCGAACCGGATGGCCGTAGGGAACCCACTCGAATGATGGGCGCCTGCGGTTCCGGTGGCGGAGGAAAGGTTCTCCACGCTCCCGGTGCGCCTCTCGCTGTCACTGTTCAACCCGACCGAGTGGTGGTCGTCGCAGCAGTCCGTTATCTTGATCGAACAGCGAGGCGTCGTCCGCGAGTCCGTGGGCTCGATGGCGGCCGCTAGCTGCGTACTCAGCGCGCCGGAGAAGTTGTGCTGGAAGAAGCTAGTCGTCGCCCGCTCCCACGCTTCCACGCTGTCGATGTACGTTTCGCCGTCGGTCAGGTACTTGGCCCCACTCCCGGTGGCCCCATTGCGTCGGAACAGTTCGCCCGTCTTCGAGATGATGTACGATTTCTTCTTCTCGAAGTCGTACCGCAGGTTGGTGCTCTTGTGCGAAAAGTTCGAACGCTTGTAGAGCGTGGCCGAGGTGACGCCACAGGGTCCAGCGCGAACGTGGTGGCGGCCGGCACCGCCGGGCATCACCATGTCCTCGTCGGGTTTCCCGTCGCGGAACTGCATGCACTCGATGAGATCCATGATGACCGGCGAGGCGGCCTGCTTCACCACGGAGCTGGCCGCCGCCGAGGTCGCCAGCCGGGACACCTGGAGTACGTTCTGCACCGGCTTCAGCGGAAGCATTCGCATGCGGTCCTTCTTCATCGAGCTCTTCGGCGTGATGCGATGGCCGCGCAGCTGCAGGTTCAGTCCCATGTAGGCCGGTGTTTTCGGTATGACCTGCTTGTAAATCAACTCGAACGATCCGGTCAGCGCGTTCGGATCACTCCGCCGGTCGATGACCACTGCCAAGGGGTCGGAGGGCAAGAAAAAGGTCCAATGGTCAGTATGGCAGCTTCTATGGCGACGACTTCCACCCGGTGCAACTTACCTCGGATCGTATCCTCAACACACTGCGGACAAAGGCGTGCCGTAACGCTCGTGCTCGGAGCCAAATCCGGGCTGGAGTTAATCTCGATCAGCCACGGGTAGAAGTCCTCGGTGATCATAAAGTCCGCCCCGTACAGCTCGAACGTGTTCGGCCGCCGGTCCATGTTGTCCTGGCAGGCCAGCAGGGACCCGATGATTGCCTTCTGCATGCCGGGGTAGATGCGCTCCGACCACATCTCGTACTTGTCGATCTGGCGCAGGTACGCCTGGAACGTGTGGCAGTCCCACATGTTCTCGTGCGGCAACCGCTCGTCCCGGACCGCGTTGTGGTACTTCTTCTGGATCGCGTGGTTCGTCAGGTGCACCGATTCGTGATAATTCATGAGATTGTACTGCTGCGAGCTGAAGCGTAGGTAGCTCTCCTTGTAGAACCAGATGTTGAGCGGCTGCACGCTGGTGATCATAAACCACTGCCGGATGTCGAACTTTGTGTTGTGGATGATGAGCGGCCGCTCTGCAAAGTGGGTTCGGAAATACCAGCGCATCCAACAAATCGGTAGCACGTTAAGTTAAATGAGTCGATCGAAAAGTTATGGGAAGCAAATACCGAGCAAAGGACAAACGTTTAGAATAAACACGAAAACCCTTAATTTATGATCATTTCCAGTAAATTTGATGTAGCGAAATTTGGGGCTAGGTGGCTCACCTTGCTTTTTTCAGTTAAAATTAAATTAAATTACCAAATAAGTATCTTAACGACCTCTTGGTCATGCTGCCCAATAAAGGGCTTACAAGGCTTTTTCCCTTGTGAGCGTGGATAGTCAGTCCTCTCGTGCAGAAGAGGGTCCGGTCTCGGATCTTCTTACTAGATATACTGTACCGAATTTCATGTAGAATAGTGCACTTATCGCATTTTTTGTCATACATTTTATGCTGTGCATCAAAATGGCGTGTAATCTTATAATATTTCCACCACATTAAATAAGCTGTAAAAGCACTTAAACACTAAAAATCGAGTAGGCATGTGTTATTTTTCTTCAGAGTGAAGCCGCCAAAAACTGAAAAAGTGTTGTTGAGTTCACAGTGAAGCAGGATGGTGCGTTAATACAAGGGGATCTCGTCCCAAAGAAGTTTTTCAGCAGTCAGAAAGGAAACCATGAAAACGCTCGCCATATAACTGAAACTCAAGGAGACAACTCTCCTCGCCAGTTTGGAGTTAAGCTTGGGTCGTTATGAGACTATAAAATGTATTGAAATGCTCTATTTAACTACCCTTGACATTTACAAGCGCCACATATGAATAGATTTGCAATTGTTCCATCAAATCTCTCAATTAAACAAGGTGGCCGTCTTGTCCCGAAGCACAAAAAAGTACATGATTTTTTACCATTTTTAAAACAATTATAGAACAGTTGTTTTGGCGTTTATGTTTCCGAAATTCAACGTCAAGTCATATAAAAATAGTGTGAAATTGTACTAAAAATAAAGCCAGCGTTTAGCAAACAAATTTTAGTGAGTTATAGAACGAATCGCTTAACGTGGCACATTTGCCCTAAATTCCGCTACAATTTATAAATGCCTGAGAGGCCAATTAAGGAATTCGTTTTAGATATTTCATATATTTATCTTGAAAATCCTCTTTTTTTCAATTTTCTTTAATTTCCCCGTGAGAAACTATTCAAGTTTTCCACCACAACTTAATGTAGCGGAATGCAAAACTGCATGGAAAAGCCAAGCCCCCACGAGCGGGACACAAAAGGCGTGCAAAACAGCTGGAAAATAAACAACGTTACTATGACAACCCAAAAAATGCGTCAGTAGGCTCGCTTCCACTATCAAAGCCAGCTTTTCCGCTTGTGTGTCTTTTTTTTGGTAGGGAAATCCTCGTTGCACGTAGACAACTTGTCGAAACCCCCGGAACTAACATTTCTTCCGCCTTTTTTTTCGCCATCGAACGAAGGACATGGAGGTGGCTTCACAAATACAATCGTGGTCCTGGTTTTTTCCTTGCAGAGTTACCCAGTTATCAGTCCCACCAAGAATATAGGCTTACCAATGTACTTCTGTATGACGTAGCGCGTTTTGCTGACGATCGGCGGATTTACCATTGCGATGATTTGCTTGATGTTGTTCATGAGATGGATCCCGCGGCCACGGCACTTATTGCCGGGCTTCACGATCCAGATGTTGAGGTACCCGTCGAGCGCGTACTGCGGCCAGTAGCCCTTGATCTGCTCCAGCACGGACTTCGCCTCGGCGAGATACTGGTCGATCGCGTCCGCCTCGCGCTCCTCCTTGAGCAGCTGTATCCGGTTGTCCTCGTGCGTGAGCAGGTAGTGGTGCGTGAGGAAGACGTCCCAGTCGTGGTCCCACACCTTCGCGTCCTCCTCGAGGTCGATGTCGTTGTGCAGGCAGTAGTCCAGGTACTCCTTGCAGCGCGTCAGAGCAAAGGTAATGCACGTGCTCGGCACGTTGCCATCGTCTGCGATGATGGCGCCGAGGCCCTCCTCGGTCGCGTGCCGCTCGACGAGCCACTTGAGCAGCCCCATCGACGCCGTCAGCCGGAAGTTGTCGACGAACTCGTTCAACTCCTCCGGGTTCCAGACGTTGTAGCACCGGGGAAAGTAGGTCTCGGACATGCCCTCCTCGTAGAACCAATGGAAATCGTGCAGCGCCGAGCAGAGGCCTTCCTTCGTAGTGAACGGTGCCTTCGCGAACCGGTTGATGATGAGCGCCGAGTTCTTCGTCAGGTCGAGCCAGTCCGCCTTCTCGCGCCGCGCCGTCCACAGGAAGTCGATCGGCGTGTGCTCGAGGAAGCGCGACATGATGCTGCGCTCGCACTTGGCGATGTGGTTCTTGCGCGACTCGCCCGGCTTGCGCTCCGGCAGCTGCGACACCAGGTCCTCCAGGATGAACCCGGACGAGGAGGTGGACGCTTGCGCCTTCACCCGGAACCCGTCCAGCTTCTCCACCCAGCCGCGCTCGACCAGCGCCCGCCGGACGGTGTGGAAGGACCCGCGCAGCAGAAACACCCGGTGGTGCTTGGTCGCGTCCTGCACCTTCTTCCGCAGCTCGTTCAACCGGTCGGCATTGATCCAGTTGTTCTTGTACGGGTTGATGAATTTCACCGTCGCCGTCAGCGGCCCCAGATTGCCCTCGATCACTTTGCCGATGGCGACCGACCGGTCCGCCTTACCGCCTCCCTGCTCCTGCGGCTCATTGCGCCCTTCGCCATCGGCACTCGGTGCGCTAGTACCGCTGTCCTTTCCTCTCTCCGCTCCCTTCTCTTCATCCTCCTCCGACGAGGCTCCCGAGGGCTGGGAAGCTTTCTTCTCCGATTCACTTTCGTTATCCTTATCGTGCTCACTGCTGCACACACTGCTGGCCTTATCACTGTCGCTGAGGCTACCACGGCCCGTCGTACTATTACTGGTACTACAGCTCGTTCGGCTGCTGCCACTGCTGGAACCACTATCACTGCTGCTGCAGCTATTCAGCTCTTCCTCCATCCCCATGGAGATTGCGGTGAGAGTATCCTCCTATGTCTCGACGGGAACCAGCGACTCAGACGTTCCGCATCCGTCGGAACCTTCCATTGGACTGCCGTACGGTGCGGCCGTAAACTAAAGCAGGCCACCCGGGTTTGAATCCTACCCCACTTTCTGGCCTCACTCCGCTCCGCCTAGGAGCTGCCAGTGGACGAGGGCTGCCGTCGACGGCTCCAAATCAGGCGCAACATCACTCTCGCCGTCGGTACCTCGCACGCTGCCTGGAACTGTGTCATTCCGCCAAAAAGTTTGACGATCATACCTTCATCGTGCGACGGCTCATCCTTGCTGTCTCGAGGAGGGGGGAGGAGGGCCTTCACAGCTGGTCTAGTTTGGTTGGCCAATGAGGATACTGGTTGGCTTTCTATTTTGCTTCTTCAGGTATCAACTGCTGGTTAGTGGAGCTCCCATTTCTCGGTTCCCCGTTAGTGCGAGGGGGAAGGGTTTTGGGAGCGCTTTCTTTCTGCCCCTCAGTCAAAAACAATCGGCACGCCAGCCCCCGTCTGAGGACCACAAACACACTCACACACAAACACGCGGCACTACCGGAACGACTAGGCTCCTTTCCGGTTCCTCAAACTAGTTGGAGGAATGAAGTGAGGGTTACAAATCAGAAAACAACAGGCACTGGTTGGTGGAGTCAGGACGGGTGTCCGCATTCCGTACACACGCGCACACACACACTAAGCATCTAACCAACACTAAGCAAGCAACCGTTCTACTTCCGTTCACCACTGTTGTCGTCGGCCCGACTCCTGAGTCCTGAGTATCTGGCTTCCGCTGCAACTATCACAACTAACGCCCCAGCCAATCGCTACACAAATCGCTTTCTACTCTACTCTCCACCGTGGCACATGGTTTTGTCTGACTACCCTTCTGCACGAGTGTCTCTGGCACCACAAACAAACCCCCTTCCGAACACCACGAACCGCCGTATCAGTCGGATGTATCGCGATTCCAACTGGTTCCTCCACAATCACGTGGAGGCTCGTCAATCCTTTCCATGCACCCCCAAACCCAGCCCACGCACACACACTCACTCACCCCTTACACAGACCCCATGTTTTATTCCCACCCCCACATCAACCGATTTTGGAAATACCCACTAGAAAGAACACACAAATAGGATAAACACTCCTAGCGCCGGATCGTGGCTTCCCGGGGAACCGTCCGCGTGGGCTCACGATGGCGCTAATACTGGCGGCTCCTGGGGCACGTTGGCCCGCTTTTATACCGGCCGGGCAGCTTGGTGTTCGGTTCCGATGGCGCAGGGACATGCCGATGGTAGGAACACCCGAGTTCTACCGAAGCTAAGCATGCTGTTAAACATGCTGCATGGGGTACCACGTGGTGGTAGTATTTCTTAAGCACAAACAGGTTGAAGATCCAGTCTGGAAACCTTATTTAATTTAATGACTTCAAAAAATCAACACAAACGTGAAGTTTACTTATATTAATAAAGGTTTAAGTGAATTGAATTATTAATGAATGTTTATTCATACTCATATTCGTACTACAGTTTATCTGAATGTAGTAGCACTCGTTTTAAGATTTGAAATTTGATCTAGCTGATCATTTGTTTAAAATAATATGGCTTACATCCTGAAATAAAACTTAGATAATGCACCGTAAACATAACAATAATAGAATAAGTAACGTTAACATAAAAACAGTTCACTGTTAAGCGCCTGATTTGTGAAAATTGTTGGAAACCCCTTCAATGTAATCACCATGTGTTTATGTTCACCATAACCACTACCGTATATACGAGTATTCTTTGCTTCCACTTCATATCAATCCATGGTTTTGATTGAGTTAAAGGGTCTTTGATTACATTTTTGTGAACTTGTAAGCTTTCACTTCACACGAAAAAAACATTCTATTATTGAAGAAGTAACAGCAAAATTATATTTAATTTCAAATTCTCCGATCTAAGGACAACGGTTTTACCTCCTAGGTTTTAGATCAATTTCAAACAACTGTTTTAGAACGATTATACAATGACAGTTTGTCTCGACATTCAAATTTATCAAAAACTACAAAACATGGAAAAATCTTTTACAAGACAATGTTTTGTGCCTTGGAAAGATCCTTCTTTTAAGGGGTCAATTGTGAAAATCGGTTAAGCGATCGTAAAGATATCAACAAATTTGCTATTTTGGCTTTAAATACCAACCAAGGTTTCTGTATCTATTTGTCATCTACATGTTTACTACAAAACCTAAGAATTACGGAAGAATCTTTGTTTAATCAAGATGTTTTTCTTGCAAAGACCTTTCATTTGAAGGGGTCTATTGCAAAAATTGGCCACAGAACTAAAAAGTTATCAACAAATTGGCTATTTCAACCATTATTTCAAGCTGTGACCAAGGTTTTTGAAGTTTGTTTATGCCTAGCTGTACTGTCGGCTTCGATCTAGTGATGGGAATATCGAATCACCAAATCCGAATCCCAATCCGTCAAACAGTCGTGGTGATCAACAATTCAATGGTGGTCTGGAAATCAGTTATCCTAATATAATTCCTAATCAGATCACTACTGATAACTCACTTTTTGCGTTCGATTCGACTGAACTGAAATCAATCCCTTAGACACATTATCTCGACATCGACTCTTTACGAGACTAATACGACTCACCCCGCGTATGGAGCGATTCACATAAAATTCAAAAAGATTCATGTCAAGTCAGACTCAAATCAAACCGATTCCCTTACAAATCAAATCTGATAGGAATCACAAACAAATCAAATCTGATTCAAGTCCCAATCGAATCAAATCTTTAGAATCCTTCTAGGGATCGAATCTTCGAGTCTTTTGAATCCCCATTCTGCCAACACTAGTCAGTTTGCGAATCGTCGTAGTCGAGGATAGGAGGATAGAAAAAAAACGGTGGGTCGAACAAAAAACATTGAAACAAGTTTTGGATGTGTCGCGATTTGGCGAAGCTAGAAGGAAACTGCTGCCCACGAATGCTGGGTCGAAACGGCGCACCAGTTTGCAGCGAACCGAGAATAAAGTGCCGTAAATAGTTGCGTAAAATGCATCCGTGTGCCGTGGGAGAGAACGCTGCGAGTGTGGTGTGATGTGAAGCGAAAATCGTTCGTTCGTGCCGAACCTCTGCCGGAATGTTCTGCGCCACAAAACAGCATCGACGGTCGATGTTGTGGAAAGACGGATCTAGCAGAGAATAAGAAAACATTCAGCCAGCGAAACGCACCGGATCGTAAGCCACCGTTTGCTGGAATATTATCCTCCTTACGGTGGACCGCGCTCCAAAAGTGTAGAAACTTTTCTCCGTGGCACCATCGATGAGGCAACCCGCCGAGGTGGTTTTTTGCTGGGGTGAGAATAGCTATTATGTTATTGACATTCCCACGTCCGTTGTAACGGATTCTCGTACCGAGCGCTACGTACAGAACAACGGTCCTGAGGGGCTAACAGAGGAAAGAAGTGGTCTGTTTTTCGACATCGTTCGACCCGTCGTGACACTGAAAAATTGCGTTCATTGCGTACCCGAACTAGCTTTGGCAGTAAGTTTTTTCGGGTATACATTGCTACACCAGTCGATGATTTTGTCCGATCCCCTCCGGACATTCCCTTTCTTACTCTGACTTCCGCTACATTCGTATCCAAACTAGACCGACACAAGCCTGCTGTTCGTTCCTGCAATTCCCCAAATCATAAACCTTCATTCGGTTCTATTTCCGGACATCCTTTTATTGCCGTAATTGTCATCGGGTTGTGCAGTCGACACGATTCGGACATCGCGGGGTAGTCTTTCCGTCCGGTCAAAAACAACCGCGGAATGGCAAAACTGTAATTACGTAATAATAGTAGGCGGGAAGGAAAAAAGAACTCATTGCTTACAATTGGATTTGGTAAACAAGAAAAAGCGGAGGTTTGGTTGCTTATCGAAATCGTCCTTGGGTGACGCAGAGTAGAAACAGAACGGGCAGGAACGTAGCAGCAGGCGGCGGCGGCGGCCGGTACACCAAGCGAACGTGTCAATTAGTGCAGTTGCTTAGTCTCAAACAAAACGCGAAACGCGAATGTAACGCCAAGGTGCAAGAAGAGATGGTGAAGTTGGTAAATCACACCGGACGGTAGAGAACGTCACACTTAATTGGTCACACGCCAGTTGTTTTCGATTTGGTGCCCCACGAGCCTCAGGTCCATCCTCACCACCTTAAAAGTTTGACCGTGTGCATTTGCGTCTGCAGCAGCAGCGGCTTTCCAGAGCCACCTTGGATGTTTGTTGCGCCTACCGCTTTGCCACCGTCAGCACAATCAACTCTCCGACATCCTTGCCGTGCCGTAAACTAACAGTTCTTACCACCTTTGGCAGCAGCTCGGACGACGCGTTTGTTTTCGCTAAAGAAAGGTCACCGCAAGTGTAGCGGCAAGTGAATCTACAAACATTGTCCATCGTGGTGAAAGCGAGCAGGAACGAATCCAAGCAACAGCAGCAGCATCAGCAGAGACAGCCTCCTTGTTGGTGAATGTTTTTCCATTCTTCGTCTGTTTTGTGAAGGCCCGTGACCTGTGATGCGAATGAGTTTATGTTCTGAGCAGCCTTCCTTGAGCAGACGTGTGCTTGTCCAGCGAAAGAATACCTTTTGAGCAGGGTGCGGGTAGGGTATCGTAGTTGCGGCGAGTTGTCGAAGGATCCGAAGAAAGCTGCAAGAGCATCATATTATCACCAACATCGTCATCCTGCAGCAGGAGCAGGAGCAACAGGAGCAGCTGCAGCAATGGCTTTCAACGAGGTAAGTGACGCCACTCCGTTGGACCTATTAATCTGGCTTTCCATACCAATTTTAGCATACACACACAAACGAAGGGACACAAGTATGGGACAAATCCCCAAGTGTCTACACTACACGATGGTGGACAAGAATTCCCATCGAACGGGGAAGACACGGGCTGGCCTAATTGCGGATTAGACTGCAGATGAAAGTTGCAGGCTCTCTGGTTTTTCGTCTCCAAGGACCTTGACCGGGAAGCATGACCGGCACGATGCGGTTAAAATGCAAGAGGAGAGCAGCTCAAAGCGAGACAAATGATACAAAAAACGACAAACGGAGAAAAAGTTTACTTTTGCAAACAAATATCTCCGTATCCCTGTATGCGTTCGCGCGTTCGGATCGAGCATCTCGGGAGTTGCAAATCCATTACCCAGCCGAGAAGGAAAGTGCTTACGTCACACGGCGTGGCGGCGGAGAATAAGACATCTTGAACCTTTTGTCGCGGCGCCCTCAGCATGGCGTCATCAATGATCGATCGGTACCTCGGATGGGGATGCTTTTTTATGGTTAGCATCTTTGTTAAGAACGCGAAACGATTTTATTACTAGGCTCTACATTTACCGTTTGCGTTTTTACACACATTCCATCCTTGCGTGACGATGTTCTGGTGGAAAAAGTCATGTGCTAAAATTAGCGAATTTGCTCCACCACAGAAACAGGTGCGAAATCGCGATGGATATAACTTTGGAAAAGTCAGGCAATAGCGAGGAAAATTCGGAATAACGATTCGCAGTAGGCGAATGTGGTAACCGAAAGATGAGCTAAATTTGTTTCAATTCAAGGTAGGATCCTTTTTGAAAGATGGAACGAAAATAGTACCTATTGCACAATGTCTGGAAAGAAAGCGATAATCTTTCCCATGTAGATTAGCGTTAAAGATTAGTTCAACTCACTGGGGACTCAGGCTTTCGCGCCTCGATCAACTCTGTTTACCCTCCCCGTCCAGGATGAATGAATCATACATTCCACGGCCAACGAACGGCGGCCTTTGCTTCCAGCTGTGCAAGTCACCGCGAGGTTAATATCACCGTTCGTTCGGTTCACAGCAAATATTGCGTTTTGTTTGTTTGCCGCTGGATAAGCTTCGGGTTCAGCGAAACTGATAAGAAATCGTTGCTGTACGCCTTCGACATTCGGGCTCACCTAATTTGCGTCTATTTATGGTTTCACTTATCTTTGCTATTGAAATCAGTCGCGAATGGCGATAAAGTGTAACCGGAATCGGAAGTAATGCTATTAATTGTACGCCGTGCGTAGCCCCGAATCGAAATGCTACTAAGATAAGGCGCTGAATTTGCGGTTTCGATGCATTCGGCGGGAGTCGGGAGTTTCGCACTATTGAAAGTGAATGCATTGGTGGCAAACATTTTGACCAAAATCAACGGTCGTTCTTGTTACGCGGCCCGGAACGCGAATCCCAATTTATTGATGCCGTCCGTTCACGGTTAACGCCACCACCATCGCACTGCGTTCACCGGATGTCCACACATCGCGCGCTTTTTTCAGCGGTGAACGGGCACGCTCTAACGAACTATTTTCCATGTGATCTTGAGTAAATGGTTTCACTCGATTGCGCTCTCACCCGCCCCGGTTTAATCCCTCGAATGTACAATTGGATTGTCTGGCGTCGAATTTTCGGTTGGTTGGGAAATCTATTCCCCGATCGCTGCACACCGTGATGCAAAATATGTTCTTCGTTTCCAACCTCTTTCGACACACACGATACGATGGTGAAGTGCATCTGTGGCAACCGTGCAAAAGGTCTGCGCTACCGGGGAGTTGGGAGCCACACGGGAGCCGTTCCGAAATCGCGGCCTCGTCGTAAATGAAAATAAAAGTAAGAGGAAATCCAGTGCCAGTGAATGCATCGGGGGTGGTGGCATCGGTGCAGCACAACACAATGGACCACGATCCACACACACACACACACACACGAACCAGGGCTGCAACAGGTCTTGCTCTTAGGCCAAGTGATCCTCCGGTAGCAAATTGATCGCGTGCTGCTTATGCCACGACGGGCCACGCATGGCGCACGGGCTACCCGTTTTCCCCATCGACACACAATTCTTGCGTTGCTGCTGATAATGATAATGAGGTTCCCGGTTAACGTTTTCTCCTTTGTCTAGCAGGTCGCGCGAGTTGTTGTGGAACCATTTTGCGCCACATGCACGCGCGAGCTAATATCCCGCGGAATATCGAGTAAATCCACCTCGAGTCGAGTCGAGACGGGGGGGGGCAAGTGAACGGAACTTGTTTCCTTCTCTTTCCCCTTTGCATGAACTTTCGCCACTCCGACATGTGTGCTGCATTGTGTGCAGTTTACATACATTATTGCATGCTGCTTTCTGCAACGGAGAAGTTGTCGGAGATAAAACGCGCCACGTGGGAGCTGAGGGCTCATGTTAACCTCGAAGGTTTGATGAATCGTATTCCCTGGACGGAATCATGTAAACATCCATTCTAGATTCATGATGAACTTATGACTTGAAACGTAGTATTTGACGCCAATTGATATAATGATCACTTCGACTTGCAACGAGCTTAATCCAGTTCACATGAAATTAACTAATCTTGTTTGGGTAAATGATCAGGTTAAACAAGATCCAGATTGGAGTTCGATTGATCGATCGGTCGAACGATCGCGGTCAGCAAGAGTATCAGGTAGTGTTTGTTGAAGCACACACACCGCACACCGCAGCATAGATAAACATTTTATCATATATGGGCACGCGGGACGCCTAATCCTCGCGATTCGGGCTAAAGTGTATGCCACTCGAGTGTGCCTTCCCACCGCATACGCCGGAGCGTCTTCCGCTCCCTCCTGTGTCGGTAGCAACAGAGCCCGAGCCATCCTGCGCGTCCATTAGTTCGCTTGCCATGCGGCCGGGCGTTTTTAATTGGAATCTGAAGGGTCTCACGTGTGGACGTGGAGATGGAGATGGCAACAACTGTTGGCTCCGAAGGCAATGTTTTCAATCCAGCACTTATTACCCTAATCCGCCGTAGATGGTTTGATGGAATGGTTCAGTGCTCGGCGTTTTCCTCACCTTCCCGTCGCTGTCGGCGTTCGTGTGGTCTACGATTGATTGGTCTCCAGCAATGGTCAAACGATTGCTTGGTCTCGAGGGTCTACCTAGTACAGATTTGAGTGCTTAGAGCTTCTACGAATCCGGTTTTTGTAGTTTAGATTTCATTTGTTTTGGGACATACGTTTAGTTTAAGAGATGCTCCAAACGACGATCATGGTATGGGTATTGTGTTTTTGCTCATATTTTTAATTTATCAATTACTCTTCCACTCTTTATGCTGATGTCTGAAAGTTAGAAAAGTTGACTATTTCTAAATATTTTATCGGTTGGTTTAAGTTCGTGTTTGATGAATGTATATTTAAATGTACAAAAAAACCTAACCATCTTTAAAAAAAGCTGTAAAAACTATGTTTTGTAAAACTTTTCAAAACAAAACATAGTGCCTAATCACAAAGTATCATCTTTTTCATGTATAGATTGATATAATTGAAATGGAAGTCATTTCTCAAGACAGCTGTTTGCATCTTCGAACATGAACCATCTTGCAGTAATTGTTAAACGCCTTTTCTCAAGTCGAGCGTGAAACAGAACAACCAATATGATAATCATCGCATTATCATTAATTGAGCAGTAAAAGTAGGTTAACTCTTGGCATGTGCGCCTCGCGTCCAACCACAACCTGTTGTGCGGACCCAGTGCCGACTTTCCATCCGGTCGAAGCGGGAAGAGCCTATTATCGAAAACTCGTCCAATCGCGAGAACGCACGACGAAGACGCGATCGCGGTTCTGGGCTCGGCCAACGCACACCACCATGTCCGACCAAAGGCAAGATCAAGATCAAACGGGAGATCGCAGACCCGGTTCCCGGTCGTGGTTTCCCTCCCCCTACCCCGGTCCCGTTGACTTACTTATTGTGACAGGTCGGAATGCGGTGGAACTCTTCCTTTGGCTTGAGTACGTGTGCGTGTGTGTGTGTTGGTGCGACCGGTGGCCTTGCGCTGCGTGATGGACTCGGTGTGAATGCCAGCGCACGACACGCACCCCGTCGTTCCCGAAGGACCGGTCTTCTGACACAAATACAGCACTGCCAGTGGGTGAGGAGCTCCTGAAACGGTTCCTCCCGGTTGGGTCGCGCCATTGGACCAGCATCCAAGACTGGGCAAATTTCTCCCGCACTAAGTGTCCCACGGGAGCCGAGCTTTCGACTGGTGAAAGAATAGTCCAATCCCGCGAGTTCGCCTTTCTTCGCCCTTCTCATTCAGCGAAAACACACCTGCACGATGCACAGTGGGATTTGATAAGTATCTTCATTATTGTTTATTAAGCCTTTTGATTTTGGTCATTTAGAAAAATTTTAGTCTAAGTATGACTATGTCTTTTGTGCCATAAAATTTGTGTATTTTATTTTTGTTGACAATCCTTTAAACTCAAATTTTGATTTATGAATGTTTATATAACATACAAACTTGTAGGTCACTTAATCCGTGTAGATAGCATATTTGGCAATAGCAAATTTATATAGACTGAAATTAATCATCCTTTGATGTGGATACCATTTTCCTATTACCACTCTATGTTCAAATATCACAATAGTGAACAGCAATCTAGTTCACCGTAAATAGGGAGCGAATATAAAATTGCTGATCTTACTTTGGGCCTTATCCACTGACGATATTGGTCTGAAATGATAAAAAAGAATTTTTACATCCGTCCATTAAACAGAAAACTCTATCAAACAATAACAATATGATACAGTTTTCAAGTGTCTATTACAGAATATTTTACAAATTTATACCAATTATGATTTAAACACCATTATTCTTCAGAAAAACATCTATTTTCTCTGTTTTTCATGAAAAATACACAAAAAAAGCGTTATTTCTTCCTAGCCGGTTGTTCCTTCAATGGTGGTATGGTTCCCATAGTGGTTGTATTTTGTTCCTATAGTGGTGGTAGCACTAGAAAAACTTGGAAAATACTGAATATATTTTGACTTTAATTTATTTTTGAAGCATATTTCTAACAGAAAGGCCAAATAATTCAGACCAATGCATTGTTTTGACCATAGACCAACGCATTCCGTCATATAGACCAATGCTTTTTGCGGAGAATTATAACCCCTAAGAAAATCATGGCACTCCTGATAAATTCTTAAGGAATCCAGCATGTTTGTACAAAATGTTTTGGAAAATAAGAATTTTGGAGCTTTAATATATTACGCAGTGGCAAGGTTTATCTTTTGAACACTCCGTAAAAGGGCAAGTAACATTTCATACTAGTACAAATAACGCTATTGTATTTATTTCTTCGTAGAGCTAGTATTTTATTACTCCACTACTACCTCCACTATTGGCACAGCACGACTATAGAAGCACTTACCCTATTTAGCTTATTTTGAAATCGCAATTCAAAAAATCAAAATTAATTCTGTTTTTATTATAATGTGTTATTTTTAAGTTGTTTATGAAATAATTGTGAAATCTCATGCTCATCATGTTTCGAATTCTCATTTTCTATTGAATGAGATCGTGTGCTAAAACAATTTCGAGATAAGATTCCACAAGAGTAAAAATAATACCATCCCTCGTTTTGGTCCAGATCCGGCTCACTGTGCAGCGCGGGTACCATCGCGCTTTGAACTGTTTAGGCGTCATCGACTTCCTCAGCAGGCGCCTCCACTCGTCTCCTCCCTTCCACCCCTCCCACCCTCTCATCATCAATGATTGCCAATGGGTTTGGCCTGTGTGCCGGGCAGAGCTTACCGGCTCACGCAGACTCTGCTGCGCTTTCAGTATCTTGCTCCCATCGGCGGTACGCGGTCGTGTGCAGTTTTGCGCAGCGTCAGTCTCCATCCCCGTCGAAAACCTTTTTGCTTTCTCGCGCACCAGTTCTCTGTGTCTGTGTTGTTTTTTTTTATTTCCACTTCATTCCCCGCCACTCCGGGGTGGTATTTCCGTTCCGTTGCGGTTGGCAAAAGAAAATCGCGTTCCAAAACGGAACTGGTTCGATGATGTGTACCTGCTCGCACCCGGAGAGATACCGGAAAAATATCGGGCCAGTGGGTTAAAACCTTGCTCGATCAACTAATTGTGAAAAATTCGTCACCGGATTCGATCGGAGTTTTGGACTCGTCGGATTCGGTTCCAACTGATCCCTCGAGCTCTGATGGCGATAATTCGCGGTGCGGTTGATTTATAGCACCGACGCCAAATGTGCGTCGCAGAGTGTACGGGAAACAGGGCCTCATCGTCACCTTTATGAAGCGGGAGGGGGTTCACGTTGATTAAATGATATTTTCCTAACACGGCCCTATCTTGCGCTTTGCGTCGAATGTAAGTGGTGTTTGCGGTGAACGGGGAGACGGGAAAAGTTATCTTCATTGTGGTGATAGAATTTATTGAGCCATTGCGGCGTCCATCCGTCGAGTGTCGACAGTCCCTGCTGTGCTAATTTCAGTCCGCAAAGTGAGTCACACTTCTGCACATCGTTCCGATTATCGGTTTCCTGCCGGGAGTGTGTTGTAGATGTGGCCACATTGTGAGTTCCTTGTCACCGTTGTGAAGAACAGGTGAAGGAGCTGAGAAAAAGGTGTTAGTTCTACTAAAAAAATCGCTGCCTCTAGGGTTGTTCTTGTGCAGTTTTGTTGTCGAGTGAAAGAGGTGCCAAATAAGAGTTGTGCTCGGTGTCCTATCGTATGGTTAGTTTTCCCGGTGTTTGCTCCATATCATGGTGTACTCAAGCCGTGACAGCAGTGGCAACAACTACTCCCTATCGACATCCTTCCTGGCCAGCGCATCGTATGATCCGGTGACAACGCCACCAACGGCCGCAACCACCACAACAGCAACCGATACCGACATGACGTCACGCACGATGACGATGGTCGATGAAACGATCGTGCACGATTGGCAGATAAGCTCGCCGNTAAACGGTGCCGGCGAAGGCTACGGCCATCGGCTCCCCGTTTCCGCCCCGTCGTCGCCCTCACCCCGGCCACATTCCGGCTCCTGGTCCACGGCCAGTGGCATCGAATCGGCAACGGAAGAGTTCACCGTTAACCAGCACTACCAGCATCACCAGCAGGAAAACCAGGTATCGGATTGCTATGGGGATTCCTTCGTTCGGTTCGGTCTGCCTTTCGTTCGGTCCTTCTCCACCCCGCTCTCCCGCTGGTGGAGCGAGCTGCAGGTTTGCTGGTTCGGGTCGGATTTGCTGGCGTTTCTGCGTTGGCCTAAATGTGGGGGAAAAGAACCATTTCGACGGTCCGAAAACGAGTGCAGCACAAACGGCTTTCCAAACGCCAAAATAAAAGCCCCATTGCTGGGAATTTTTGGGAGAAATGGCCGTCGAAAGTGTGTCGGATTTTAGAGATTTTGTTTTTGTTTGGGTTTCACGCTCTCTTTTTCTTGTTCTTTTTTTGCTATTCGTATTGTCAATGCTATTCGTATTGTCATGGTTTTTTCAGTTTTTAATCAATTTTTTTTTCATGTTGGTAGCAATTTCCTTCCGTTAGATGAAGTAAAAGAATCATTTGAATGATTCATCCAAAAGTATTTATCAATATCAGAACACCTTTTCAGGGGACTGTTTAACACGTTGACTGTCAAGTAGTCTTAGCACACTTTTTTAGAACAATCTTTGTCTATTTAATTTGTTTATTAAACTAATTAAACATTCGGTCTAGGCAAAGATAACCCTCCCAGAGAATTAGTTTTTAATATTATTATAATTTTCATGTTGCATTTTCATATATTTATGAGACAAAAACTTTTTAGAACTAATGACAGCTGGCTATCAAAAGTGATAGCCATAGCAGTCAACGTGTTAAACGTTACTGTTGATTGCTAAAAAATAGAGCTTTGGATTTACCATTGTCTGCATGAAAAATTTTCGGTTCTCATCCTATTAATTTCTCTTCTGAAGTGAGCTATTTATTTCATTCAGCATAGCAGCGATGGTAGACATATTTTACTGTATGGAGAAGTTTTTTTTTAAATTTTTAAATGTTTTTTTTCTTGTGATGAGTAATTGCATCAAAAACTACAGAAAGGTGCTAATGAATTTGCATTATTATGTTATTTAGCATTATATCCATTTCTCACGGTGTTTTTTCATGATTGCATTAATCTTTTAATCATCCAAATAGTGATTCTGTAAAGATTTGTAAATATTGAATAGCATCTTTTTTAAATATCTTAATACAACCTAGTGTCGCGTTCTTGTTTAGAATCTTTGGCTTATGGCCTTACCATGAATTCCCTTTAATTGTTCCTATTACCGATCCCAAAACGGCTCGCTTTAATTTCCTTCGTCTATTTAATACCTCCCTTTAACGATTCTGCCACGTTTTGACTTATCATCAATCATTAGGCAGCCGATACCCGCTTTTCTGTTCTCGCTCGAACCCGGGAATCGGGAAGATCATTAAATCCGCGTTTTGGCGGCGAAAGCAGGAAAACCGAAACACACCTGATGTGTTTCCCGTGCGTGCGTGTGTGTTTTTGTTTTTCGGGAGGGTTGCGTGGAGATGAGGGAGAAACGGTAGAAGCTGGAGGGTATTCCCGACTCACCCTCTGTACAGTTATGTGAGGCAGCAGGCGTAAGAGAAGAGAAAAGCTGGGACCAATGAATCGTGAAGAGCGGCGTCAGCGAAAAAGACTTGGCTGGGGTTGGTTTTTCTTCCATCCGAATACGGACCGGATTCCCGGAGCCCGACGTGGAGAGGAGGAGTCCGCTGAGAGCTTTCATCTTGACGATCCCTCGCCATATCCACCATCTGCCGGGGGTTTTTTTTTTGTTGTACCGCCCGGTAATAGGTTGTCTTGGCGTGGAATGCAGCATTCCCGGGTGGAGGGTGCTTGAAATTAGCTGAAGAATTGTTCCGAGCCCTGCTCGAGCCAAAGCCCGTCGTTCCTGCACTTGTTCTTGCATGGTACAGCATAACCCTCCCCTCCCCTCCAATCCTTCAACTTTGTTGCCTCCATTGAGGGTAGGTTTGCTCGTTTTTCCATGGCAGGCCACTCGCCGGATGGAATTTGTTTGTCGTTTTGTCAAACGTCGCTCACCGATCCAAGGTGGAACCAACGCTGGGGGGAGAAAGCTAATACAAAAAACTAGAAAAAAACGAACGGACAGAAAATTCGATCACCTCAAAGTCTCTTGTTGCCGGTGGTGGGAAAATTGGAGAGAAAATGTAAAACGCGACCGGCAGGGTGCGGGGGTTTGGGAAATGCTTATGCACGGTCAGTTAGTTCCGTTTGCTGTAAAACAAAAGCTGCTTCCGCATTGGAGATTGACTGAGACTGCGACTAAAGCCGACTGGGAGAGACGGCGCGCGGTGTAAACCGGCGAAGATGTAACAGGCGGGCTATAAATGAAATATTGTAAGTAAGTGGGTCTCGTTGGTGTGTGTGTGTGCGCGCGCCTTTTTACTTCCCATTTTGAACGATAGTTAAACCTTCATTTGATTACGTAATAAATTAAATAAAGCCCCCGTTCGGCGTGGCGTCTGATGGGGATAAAAATGTGTTCATTTTGTGAACTCCTTCGATGCAGAGAGGAATTTAGCGGTGAATATTAAGATCAAACCAGAAAAAAAATCAAATCATCATCCTTTTCTATACTCCAACGTAAGATATCGGTTGGCGTGAGGAGTTGGACAATGCGAGAGGAAAAAGTGTTCTATTTTTCCTCTTTTGAGCTATGCTTGCGCCCGAACACAGACTAGTTCATCAAGCTCAAAAGCATGGGCGGCAGGAGGAGGCTCCATTTTGACGGTGGAAAGGCTACACTGAGAAAAATGGTCGTTTTTCCCTCTTTTTTTCGTCGTTAGTTAGTACGCGAGGTTGTACGATGTTTTCCCATTTACTTTTGCTTCACACCAACGCCGGGGGGTTGGTGTGTTTGGTGGCCACCAGTTTAACGACCCAAAAGCTGGAAGATTATTTCCTCTTCATTAACGGGCTTTCCTTCCTAGTTCGGGGCAAGGTGGTACTGAAGCGGCCGAACTCTGCCGCGCGCGTTTTGGGGCTAGGAAAATAGTTCCGAATCGGCATGGAAAACCAAAACCGCCATCAAATCGAATGGAGCGTTTGGCACACTTTTTTCGTTTTGTTTTTGCGTTGGCGTGGTTGGATGTGTTTGCTTTCAAATCCGGGAAAACGTCGCGTGGGTAACGAGTTGTTTCCTCGCGATGTTCTTGGTATTGAGGAACCGGAAAAACATGCCCCGGAAGCATCGTCAACTATGTTTTGAAGTTGGAGATGAACTTGTTGGGAAAATGTAACCCTCTCTAGCTTTGTTTTGTCGTTATTTGTGTTACAACGAACGGGAACTATTTTGCTAGATGGATTTTCTACAAAGCTAAAAAAGAGTGGCGAAAATCAATTTGTAACTGACACACATTGCAAATTGCGTTAGAACAACTCCAGCAAAAAAAAGCTAGCACAGAAATGTGTTACATCGGCTAGAAAGCGCGACTTTCCCTGTCACATCATTCACAGTCCTTCACTTCCGACCAGCGATGATCGTCGCAACTGTAATTGAAATGAACATTTTCGCAATTTCGACCAGTTTTCGACGTTAGTGTGTGTAGATTACACAAAAAAGGGTACCTTTCGCGCCTCTCCCCCCTCCCATCATCCCGTCGGCCAACGGTTGAATCGATGAAAAGTAATTAAATTTTCACATCCCTTATCCACGGGTGGCCCTCTTTCCTCGCTAGCTGGACTGGGTGATGGTGGAGGTATCGATTTTCTGTTCGGTGTAAAACTTGGAGTAAAGTGCGCAAAAAAGGAGGGACAACTCACCGAGAGCCGTTCGTCAAGGGGACAATATTGGTTCAAATTTAGAGCAATCCTTCGTGCACCTTTCGGTTCGGATCCGCTCGGTCGAGTTATGATGATAAATTTAATCTACCACGAAGGATGGTAGGATGCAAAACGGTGCCGGTTCCGGTGGGGCGGCGTTACAGGGAGATTACATTCTACTCATATTCGCTCGCTATCTATCAATTTAGGTTACGGTGTTTTTTTTTTGCTGTCCAATCGTTGTCGTGTGGATAATCGATGAAAAATGGCTACCGAGATAAGAAATGACAGCTTTAAGTAGAGGACTTTATTCGCGGAAAAGGGGGAACGGGTGATACAAGTAAATTTTACAAGCAAACGCATGCGTGTGTTTCAGTTTTAAAATATCATATAAATAAAATCAAACCAAACCACAGACTAAAATGTTGCCAAATGATCGTTCGCTGCATCTTCTAACCGTCGGGCGCAACATATTTTTATTGTTGTCTGCACATGCACTTTATTTTGCAATACGAAGCAAAAAGCCACATGCCCTGCTTGTCTCCAGCCTTGTGGTAGCCATTCTCCTCGCGAGCTTCCTTCTCCAACCCGTTGTTCAATGGCTTCCGTCCAAAGGATATGCCCCAAAGGAACAAAGGCTCATTTGGAACGCATTTTTGGCTTCGCCCTCCGTTGTTTGGCTTTGATTTTTTCCACTTTTGGCCACTGGCAAACGAATTTCCGATTAAAAGGGGATGCTTTATGGTTTAGTGGGCTCGGCGGAAGTCAAACATTGTGGTATCAAACCGTCGCCATCGGGAATCCTTCGGACTGCATTTGTCCGGGTGCATTCGGGTGTGTCGTGATTTAAATGCATCTGATTGGAGTGAGAATATTTTGGTTTTTGTGGAGTGGCGCGTTTTGCCTTGAAATGCAGATCGTATTTAATTTGTTGAAACATAATATTTTCTTCATATAAATTTAAATATAATCAAAAATAAGTTGTTTAGCTAAAGCCGATAAGATAAAGGATCTAGTAGCAGGTTTCAGATCTTCTTAGGATTTACGATTAGTATTTATTCCGCTCTCTAGATTCCGATTTGAGGCCTAAACACCACACATAATTTTGCTCACGTTTTAGATTCAAATTTGTATGGCAAACCCTTTTTTGTGGCAATTAATTCCTGTCCCACTCAATCACCATTTGAGGTCGCCCGGTCCAAGACTTATTGCCTTCGTTTTCTATCTTCTGATTTCTAAATCGCTCATGAATACACATAACCAGGCCGAGTGCGGAGAGTGCGGTCTTTGCCCGAGATGGTAATAAATCAGCAACAGAAGCCTAGCAGCGGAATCCATTTTTCCGGCACGGAGCAGGAACCGTTCGCTGCGGGATGTGAAATGTCCTTTAGTTTCACGCCACGCCGCACATTGCGTCGGCAATCAGGAAATGCGTTTCTTTGACGAAGTTCGCTTATTAAAATTCCTGCAACGATCCTGCTGGTGCTGGGAGTCGGTTTCCAACCAATCCGTCTAGAGATGGCGAGTTTGTATGCAAACGCATTCGAAGGCGTCGTTCATCCCATGTTCGAAGAGATAACTTCATCTCTTTTATCACGAAGGACGCACATTTGATTTAGCGATTTATAGGGAAAAGAAGGAAACTTTAATTTCTACACATGCTTGGAAGATTCAATGTTCATTCTTCCACTTTCCGAAAAAAAACCTTAAACGTCCGCGCTGGATTAGAATCAGTGTGTACTTTATCGGTGTCTTTCTTTATGGAGCGTCGTTTAGTATTAAGTATGTCCCCGGCCATCAAGTAAAGGGTCCGCGCTTGTTTGTTGAAAAACAGGGGCAAAACGAAAATAATCCCAAAACCACAGCCAAGTGGAAATCCGTTTTCCTTTTTTTTTCATTGCAAAGACTTACCAGTTCATTCCAAACCCGAAGGCGACCGAAACGCGGCGTCGTCGACCGGCAGTTTTTACTATTTATTTTGTCGGCATGCGCCACTCGCATCGAGGAAAATACAAAC
Organism: Anopheles sinensis; assembly: GCA_000441895.2. NCBI lineage: Eukaryota > Metazoa > Arthropoda > Insecta > Diptera > Culicidae > Anopheles > Anopheles sinensis. The sequence continues at coordinate 2,598 of KE524943.1, read as the reverse complement.
CTCCCCCCCCCTTCCCCCCGCCCTCCCTACTATGTTGTAGGAAATAGTGATGTGAAGTGAAGCTCCTGGAAGGGATCGAGTAATAAAAGTCCAATCCGGCAAAGGAGCGAATCCTTTTGTCTGCTCCAGGTTTACCTCGACAAGTGCGCCTTCATAAGTCTTTCCACATAAGTTACCTGTCGTAGTTTTCTGTCTAATTATCAACAAGAAAAAACGAAAAAGCATGACAAATTTGTCAGCCGAGAGTTCGATTTCGATCCGAACCGAATAATTGATCAACAACAATGAACGAAATTTTACTCCGGTTCGAATGGTCCTTTGGAATTTCGTCAGACTTATCCAGACTACTTAGAAATTTTCTAGAAAATTATTTATAGCAAACATAATTATCAATTCATGTTTGATCCTGGAATGAAAGTCTGTGTTAAAACAACCAAGATGATTCCAGAACGAACCAAAACATCATTCGCTCAATGTCAAAATATAATTTGTTCTAAAATGGAGTGGCTATTTTCTCACGCAAGAAAAATTCTCGTACATACAGCACTAGGAGCTAATCGTTCTAAAATTGGGATCGGTTTGCAAAGCTCATTTGCAAAGCACATTAAACCATTCAATCCAGCTCCGACTCATCGCATCACTAGTAGGAAAATCCGCCTTGGCTATCTCTTTTTTTCGCCCTCTTTCCGTTTCTCCTACAGTCTTTTGTAGGTGCTCTCCTCATCCTTGCACATGGAAAAACGAACTCTGAATGCCAATACGCTTTTCCGTACCAATGCCACCATTGAGTACGTACGTTCGTTCGTTCGTTCGTTCGTTCGTTCGGCAACTGCTCGAATGAAACTGCTCGACTTGTCCTTCCGTCGGGTCCGGCTTCCGGCGTTCGAACGCGGAGTTTTCCCGAGCCGGCGAACAGTTTCAGCTGACTCGCGTGACGCCGAGTCAGAAGTCCTTCAGAACTTGTGGCAGACGGGTGTTCGCGTTTCGAAATTTTCTTCGACCAACGACTGGTGCCGTTTTCCGGAAACGGTTTCCATCCGCCAAGGCAACATCCGATCCGCGTTCGCTCGACGGTTCTTGTTTTCATCCAGTCAGAGGCCGTTGTGAGTGTGCGTGTTGTTCCATCCTTTTGTGCCGGCGTGGTTTTATCCTGCTCGTGGAAAAGCTGCTTTTACCCCCTCCGTTGCGTGTCGCAATTCCGTTCCCTCCCTTCCCAGTGGCGAGACGTCGATTTAGTTTTCGTGTTTTCGAAACCCGGACCCCGGAGAGTGATTAGTCAGAGTACGCCGCAATCGCAAACATATGTTCGTGTCCAGTGCGTGCCGGTATTTTGGTCGGTAATTAACGCCGCAGGTGTAAAATTAACTGCCTGGTGTGTGTGTGTGGGTTGGGTTTCGCGTGAGATTCGGAAATTGTGTCGTGAATTTATCCTCCGGGGTGTTTTCTTCGAGCTTCCGATTATTCTCTGCCAAACCCGTTTTTATTTCGTGGTACTTGTTCGCTTCCACCGATTCCAAGTGCTCACCATTGATAATCACCGGCCGGGGCGAACCAAAGCGGCGAGCGGCGGGGGCGGGAAGAGGAAGCGAAGGATCAATTTCTTCAAGTACATCCTGTCGTTTACGATATTTCGCCGCTGGAAAACGGTCCACAAGGCTGAGGAGTGCCCATCGCCCGGTGGATTCGCGATGGTGCTCCAAGATGCCTCCAGTGGTGCCAACAATATCACCTCCACCACCACCCTCTCCCCCGGCGGCGGCGGCGGCGGTGGGACAACGCTTGCCGAGCACAATTACCACCACAACCGGCAGGTCGATAATCGAACAACTACTGCCGGGCAGGGCGATTCGACCGTCGACGGCAATGGGAATAATAGTGGCTTCATCCTGGCCTCGCCCTCGTCATCCGCCTCGTCATCCGCCCGATCGATCGACTGCAACCGGAACCGGATAACGGCGGCGATGGATGAATCGAACGGCAACCATCATCATCATGACTCATCCCATCCCGTGAATCATCACGGCGCAAAGACGAACAGTAAGCGGGCCGGCGGAAAGCGGCAGCATTCTTCTTCCTCGGCAAACCCGCCCGGGAAAGGGGTCTGTGCGTCGTTTTTCTCCTCGGTTCGTTCACCTTCGCAGCAGCAGAGCAACAACAATGAGCCGGCGGCGGCCTCTGGTCGCAGGACGAAAGCTGCGAGCTCGGGATGCCGCATGTCTTTGGTACGTTTGTGTGGGTGGGGGCATTTTCCTCCTCATTCTCCTACCAGCAAACGAGAGTACGAAAATCTTTACCCATTTTCCTTATTACTTTTGTGAGGGAGGCACGCGTTTCTTCGCGAAAGGAGGAAAGAAAAGACCAGCCTTTTTTAACACGATGTACAACTTTTCTCCGTACTTCTCAGCATGGGTGGGTTTTTCTCTGGATAAGCATTTGTGGGAGGGTTGAAAAAAGTCCCTTTCCAGGCTTTACACTAGAATCCTGCTGTGTGTGACGCTGATTCCACCGGACGGCCTTCCACTTCACAGTGTGTACGTTCCCGGCTAGTTTTCATTCCCGCAGCGCAGCGACGGAACCGAAATGAAGAAAAGCCCGAAA
>KE524939.1:25354-35995 GCA_000441895.2 Anopheles sinensis | reverse complement strand
AATGCCCCATCAAAACATGCTTTAGACTAATCCTGCAGCACTGCAGTATGGCGCCGGAAGGTTCCCGCAACGGTGGGGGGAAAACGATCGATACGATCACCGAACGCCCGATGGTAAAGGTGCCTTTCACCCTCCTTGCTTGATACGGAATACTCCGCACAGTCGAAAAAAAAACTAGTATCCGAGATCACAGAACAACAGCACATTAACTTCCCTTCTCCAGTTTAACTTTCCGATAAGCGCATCAGTAACTTTCGGCGGCTTCGACCGATCATAATCGCGTTACAGTGGCTTCTCCTCCCAATGCCGGTGGTGCAGCAGGAACCGCTTATACACTATATATGATTTGTTGCGTGTTTTAAACCCGTTCATATTCTTAGTTTATTATCGAATCACATTCATCACCTTTGTCCCGGTTACGTTCAACAAGAGAGGGTGGTTTTCACGCGCGCGTGGCATAATAGATTTTCCTTACGACTCCCCAAACTTGTAGAGAAAAGAGAAATCACATATCATTTGCATTTTCGCCTTGGTTTGCATGTTGATTTTGTATATAAGTTTGTATAAGGTATACTATACGTTACAAATTATTTCAGCTTTTCATGTCACATTACCACTCGCTCAATGTGTATAAGTGCTCTCTTTTATTCTTACACAAATACTTTTTCCCTCATCCTCTCATTATGTAAATTTGCGTTTTGTGTTTCTCGATTGCATAGTTTTTGTGATTTTTATGGTAAAACAATTTTTCCGTTTTTTTTGCCTTATTTTCAAAATTTCTTCAAGTCATTTTTCACCATTTGGTACCACGTGTTTGCGATGCTCATTTACAACTAACGCTTTACTGAATATTTTATTACTCAAATTTTGATGGTTTTCGTTTCGATAAAAGCAAACAATATCAACGAATGCTAAACAAAGTTGAACTCGATTTAACGACACGTCTCCACGGAGAGTGTGACGCTAATATTAATGGTATCGGTTAAAAAAAAAATGAATCAAACAAAAGGCTCTTTCTTTAGTGCCCCATCTGTAAGCTCTCAAATATTGAGAGTTTGTGTTTTTGGTTTCGTCAAAGAACAAAGCATGAAATATGGGTTTGGTGCTAACATTGAGAACATTCAACCCTCCTTAAATACAAAAAAATAGGAGACAGTCATTCTGACTTCATGCAGCATACGAATAGATTCGTTAAGAATTCTATTCCACTGCGGCCACAAATGGCCGAGGGGATGAGGACAGATCTTCGCCACCGTTCAAAAGTGGTTGCTGCTCATCATCACCATCAACCACACTGTCCCGATCGTCCACCTCAACATCTTGGTCGCCGTTCAGTTGAAGATCTACTGCACTGGCCATTGATACTGCCGCTATAGGTGCTCTTCCCTCGGTGGCCATAGGTTCATCGTCATCGCTCATGCTGCTGCTACTGCTACTGCTGGAGCTGGAGCTGCTGCTGCTGGAACTGGTGCTCGAGCTATCCGATTCGCTGTCCTCGCTGGTGCTACTATCGACGACCCCACGCTGCTCGATATCCATCAGGTCCAGCGCGGTTGCCCCCCGGAATGAACCCCGATCCGGTGCGCAGTATGATGGAGACGACTTGGTGCACACTACCAGTCCCATACGCTTCGCCTGGTCCAACTGGCGACGCAATTCTACATGAGATATAGAGTAAATTAAAAGAAAAATGTATGGTTAAGACACCGACATTCTAGGTCATAGTTTATAAATGTTCATAAATTCTTTCGGAGCAGAAAACCTCCAGAATTTCCAATAATTTTTACAATTTCGAAAAATTAGAGTGGAAAAAAAGAAAGTGGAATTTTTTTTTTTTTTACTCACCAATATTCTCCGCCATAAGTTCACGCACTTGATCCTCCAAAAGGCTTTCCTTGTAGGTGGCGTCATCACATTTGGGCGGCCCATTGTATCCTACTAGCCCCGCAATGTCGCCTGACCCGTCCGCCGACGACCCCGCCACCGCCGCCTTGCTTATCGCACTAGCCGTGTACGTATTACGGCGCAACACCTGTTCATAGTCGACCGCGAGCTTTATGTACTCCTGTATCAGCTCCGCGTGGCTGAGGCTCTCGAGCTGTTCGCAACGCGCCTTCTCGTACACGTCGGAAAACTCCTTGGTGAGGAAATCCTCTTCGTCCTCTGGGAGTGAGTAAAAATAATTTTCTTCTGAATCTATCGAAAAACTAGAATCGCGCGTTCTACCTGACGGGGTGAGCACTTGTGGCATGTGGTCCTCCATCAGAAAGCGGTTGGTGTTGTACGGTACGAGTGGTGGCTGATCGGACAGCAGAAACGGTGTCTTCCGGCGGGCCCCGAGTGCGTAGTGATGCTCCAAGCGCCGTTTATTACTTCCGCAACCGGTCCCCACTACTAACCCTGCTCGAGCCGACTGCCCGGATGCCTTCTGGTACTTCCACTGGGTCTTGCTGTACGGTCGATTTGAACTCGACTTCCCGCGCTGTGATTTTCCCCGGCGCCTTTTTCGTTTGCCACCGCCACCACCACCTGCCCCACCCGTGCCGCTAGTTTTGCTGCCAGTTGCACTGTTTGGCGTGTCACTATTTCGCTGATTGCTACTAAGGCTCCGACTCAGTTCGGTTTGCGCACCCGTCGTAGTGGCGGTTTTGTTCGAATCCATCCTAGCAGCCATGTCAGAAAAACTGCCCAACGGTCGTCCATCTTCGTTCGAACCGGCAGCGCCCTCATCATTTGCGACGGCCATCGCTTGTACTAACTCAGCCGGCGCTACCTTCCCTGCCGCGTTCGGCGAGTCTATTGTACGCCCATCGCGAACTGCTGTCGTCTCGCAGCCGCTGGCAGTCACCATTGCGATCGGATTGGAGAGTAGGTCGATTTCGCTTTGCTGCCGCGAAAAATGCGCATTTTCTACATGTTCCATGCCACTTTCAACGGACATTTTGTACTATTACTATCGCTGAATTACTTCTCGTATTGAAAAATTGTCTCTTACACCATAAGAACCGCACGCATTAGATAAAATCACTCGAAACCAGTGAAACATTCGATACTGTAGTACTCAACGTAGGATTTGTTTTCCAATCGTCGCCATGTTCAGTATCTTGTGTCCTGCCTACACGCTCACTTGCCACCTCTTTCACTCCAACGCAGCGCACCGACGAAGCGGGAAGAGTTCGAACGCCCGTCGTAAAGTATGCTGTCACTTTCTTGTACCCTCGTAGATACTGCCACACAGGGTTGTACCAACGCCCGCTGATGTTCAAACGGTACTGAACCTTTTTAAACAAATTTAATTTCTCTCACTACCCACTTGCTTAACACTTATCACTGTTCGATTCACCCGTACTTGGAAATAAAATAATAATGTCAACTGCAAAAAACTTCCTCTTAGACTACACCACTGGTGCCTTCACTCGGCGCTACCCTCTTCCTCCAAAGCGTACAGAAAATCTCATCCAAGAAAGTATACGATCCCTTCTTGGCCGTTTGGATGCGGGAGACCGTGCTCGTGCTTACTCGTCGAATCTTGCTAGCAGAATGCGATGGTCGGGTCGAGAGCGTTTCGTTCAAACTCCGCCGATACATCTCGCTTTTGTTTTCCTTCGCCAGGTCGACACACACTTGAGGTACAGTCCATATGATTGTGCTACTCTCTTCTACGTGCTTTGTCTCTCGCTTACACTTCCCATCAAACAGGGGTGCTGCTTCGTGACGTCATAGTAGCTTCACTAGGCGGTTATAAGGTACGGCTCAGCTTGACCATATTACCTTCATATTTTTTTATTCGCTGTTTTTCATTGCTTCACATACTTTATTCGTACAATTGTAAGGAAACGCGGGGAATTTTACATCAGACATTAAAAATAATGTCAGAGTGTATAAGTTCACTAGCTAAAAATCAACTATTATAAAGGTATAATGTGTTACTTGCAAATTTATATGTGAAGCTTACGAAATAAAACAAAATGAAACAATCCAATATTGTTTGTACTACGAAACAATGGCAAAAAACGCATCACTAGCATCACTAAACGTTATAACGATTTAAAGAGTATACAACTTCTGCGGAGGAGAAACAGATCTTACAGATAAGGGATAATCTGAGCAATTATCGGCAGGATTAAGGATTGAAACCAATATTTCAAACATTCTATCGGTCGTTTTCGATTTGATGTTTTTATTTTCCAGTTAAGAACACTAACTAAATGTTATATTTTCCTTCTACTTCATTCGATTCTAAACTGTAATTTACAGCTGCTTTGAGTAGGTAGGTGGCTCATATTGCATTGCATTACCCTACCATGTGCAAAGTGTGCGTTCGGAATCTATGCACACCAACACAGCGCTTTGGTGCCGTTGTTGGCCATAGGCATGTTTGTAATGAGCTCACTCTTGCACGGGTATTGCAAAGTGACATGATATTACGGAATGCCTGGATTATCGGATCCGAACCATATCACAGGACAGAATGTTTCTTGATTGACATTAAACAGGTATGCCTTAATAACATTTTAAATACACATAACAGTTGATACAACAACTCTTTAAATTAGTTTTATTTCAGTAAAATATCCTGAATACGTATCGAAAATAAAGCCTATTAGTCAAATTATTTATTTAACATTTAGAAAAGATAAAATCATGATTCATTCCAAAGTAGATAATGATGGATTTAACTAAAACGTTTTAAATGTTATGATTCTGAAAAAATGGCTGAGAAAATTAATATACTATTAACTGTTGCTAAAATAATCTATATCTCTGAGATTACATGATGCTGAAAACATAATATTAATAAAATAAATAAATCTATGCTGCCTCTGGGTGGATTGAATTGGGTTCAGTATGACACAATTTCACCAACACTCCTGTTCACGTCGAAATAGCTGCGTTTTTTTCAAGATAAACATGATTCCGCCGTGTGCCATACATGGGTACGTAAATCAACCACCAATGCAGAGTGCATGGTGTGGCAAGCGAGGCGATTGTAAAGAAAAGTTCTAAGGACAAGAGAAAGATAAAAGCCTATTTTGAAAGGGACTGTAGAGGGATTTCTTGTACTGGAGGCAAGACAAAAAATTACCGATAGGCCTCCACTGAGCTGACAAAAAAAAATTAATACTCGTCCCTCTTGTCCATCGTATGAACGTTCTATTCATTAAATCCTTCTTCACCCCACCCACCACTAGCCAGTGCGCACTTAGATCAGCCCAATTGTCACTCAATGCACCTTTTGTTTAGTTGTTTTTTTGTTTTTCCCTCGCGTGACGATTTGCATGTTTTTTTATCAACTTTTTTTTTATGGAACGTATTTCAAGGCAACACTTTCGCTACCTCTGTTTACCCTCTCCGCTTCCTGCAACACTTCTTCGCGAACGACGATGCGTGCTTCTTCTGACGCTTCGTGGAGCCGCAACGTTGGAGCGCGAGAGCAAGCGAGATAGGCTTGGAGAAACAAATCGTCGGTGGATGAAGAACAGGTGATGGCGGAAGGCAGAAGCGCGGATTTTAACGTAGGCAGCGCGAAAAAGACTGAACAAAAGGCCCGAAGGACTAAGGCAGACGCGTACAGGAGCGAGCAGGAGCGCGAGCGCGTAAGAAGAGATCTAAAAACCTTTCTGCAGTATGCGAGAGGGAGAGAAAGAGAAGCAAAGGCAAGGTTGGCATGAGCATCGTCGAAAAATAGTAGAATCGAGCGAGTGAACGAGAACGGTATATGCAAAAGTTCCCTTTGGAGGGAGTGGGGCGCCCTTGCATAGGCTTCCGATTCAAAATAGACCGTTGCTGGGATGGTTGCTTTGGTGGATTTTTTGTTGTTTCTGATTAATTTTTTTACCTTCTCAATAAACCCCATATATGCCATTGCTACCCGGCTCGCTCCAAACCCAAGCACCGACCTACCGTACAACAACATGGTGGGCCATCATGCTATCCATGTTCCGCTGGATTTGCAAACTTTACTGCATGTGCGGTACGATTCCTTTTGTAGAATCATCCCATCTCCGAGTGCACGGTCGACCGGCTCACCGGATCGTGAATGTCTATCGTGCCGAAACTAGAACTGCCCCCAAATAGGCTGTTCAAATCACGAGCTCCCCACCGCGGGACGAACAGCACAGTCCCTTAGTCGGTGATAGGGGTAGAAAAATAAATCAATCGTTTAACGCGGCGTGTTAGTCGAGCGACAACACGGTTGGCGGTTGGTTTGACTCCGGTTCGAACGCACTGTTCCGCGAGACTTGAATCGCGATCTCAGGTATAGGAAGATGAGATCGGATGTATGGCAAACACATTCCGTGAATGCGATGATTAAGATACAGTCGATAGAGATGATCCTCGTTCGTTGCCCAATCAACGTATAGCGATCGATGTATTCGAACTTAAAACAACTGCTGTAGCAAAAAGGGTACATATGTGTTAACCAAATGACTTTGTTAGTAAAATCACTAAGAGAAGAACGAATAAAAAACATCATTCTAGTGATTCATTTCAGCGTTAAACATTGATGTAAGGTAAAAGCCCCTTTTTAGATGCACCCAACCCGTTTGTTGGCGTACGCCCATTTAAAAACACACATGGCTCTAAATACGGTATATCGAACCAGCGAAGTCATTTGTAGGTTGTGTGTGTTTTGAAAATACAAAATAAATCATCAATTCAATTTGATAAAACCTTTAAAAATCATTACTGCTCTGTCTAGTAGTATCAGTTGTTGAACATAGTGAAACATTCGTTGTACACCATGACCGATAAACATTGTATATTTTTCCATTACCACTTTCGCAAACATTCCGCTTCTAATGAAATTGTTACTTTACCAAGGGTTTGCGAAAATCCCGAGTTTGACATTTTCTGCCAATTTTGAGTGATGCTTGGGATACAAAAATACAAAAATTTCTCATCGTGTGGCATACGTTTTGGTTCCAAATTTAATAAACTGCACATATTCAATCCAGACCAGTTTTTCAGTGACAAAAATCCTGTATGTCAGAGGTACGAATGCCACGAAACAGGTTAATCGACGCTGGAGTCTCGTAGTATCTTTTGTAGAACCAGCTGCGGTCACCTCGCAACCCGAGTGTGACGGATGCACCGAGTTCTCGCGGGGTGTCTGATGCGTTTAGTGTCGTTTTATCTCCCTCCACCTCTTTTCGGTACAATTTTGCTTTTCAGTCTCGCATGTGTTGTTGTACCTTTATCATCGCGACGCCCGACGACGGGACTGACGACATTCTCGTGAGTTTTACCTCTCGTGACGCGTGTATGATGTCACGAGACGGAGGGGACTGGCGTCTTGGCGGCATTGGGGGAGAGTACGCGAGCAAGCGTATGTTGTTAGCTGAAAACGCGTGACCACGGAAGGCATACAGATAGGGCGGGCTGTGGCTTCATTTGTTACTGGCACGTTCCTGTCGTACCGCCTATGGGATGGAGTTTGGAGCTATAACCCAATTCGTTTACACACTTCTAAGACCATCTTTGACAAAGAAAAATACGTAATATAAGGATATCAGGATCGGCTTGTTAAACACAAAAAATAGAAACATAAATTATGTTAAAACTAGCAATTCTAAGTATACCAGCATTGCTACTATTTTATGCAAAATAAACTATTTTTCGAGGTAAAAACACGTTGGATGCGTGGCGCAGTTTTAAAGATACGTTTGATATAAAATAAGTCACTGTATTTCGTTTACCATACAAACGGTTTGTTGGTAGCGCATCCCCATAAAGAGCTTTCTAGTCCATTGCGTGCGTAAGGTATAACAGTCGTTTGCCTATCGCTCCACCATTTAGCAAATCAAGCGCGAGCCAGCGAATAAACCAGTATGTGAACGCTAGTGAGGAGAAAAACAATTCCTGCATGGTTGACGATTCGCTCGGTTCGGTTCACAGTTTTTCCATAGATGGTTTGTTTTCGGTTCGCAACGCTTTGCTTTGTTGTGCTAGCAGTTGGTCCTCATCTTCCTGGCACTGTTCCGTTTGTCTTGCTTTAAAATAAGGGACAAATTCGTTTCAATTGCTTCCGAAAATGTACCAAACAACGTCTGATCGTATTATTGTTACCACAGCAAAGCCTCAAACATTTTGTTCGCATCTGCTAGAACCCAACTTAGTTCCAGTTGAAAATAGGAAAATAATACAATTATTCTAAAAAGTGCTAGATAAAAAGCGACTGAAACTGATTTTAATCAGATTTACGAAAAATAGCATTGATTTGTTTTTAATCTTCAAAAAAGCCAGTTTCATCTAACCAGTTTAAGGAGCATTCGATTGAACCTGGTTTATTGTTCCTACAGAAATTGTATTGTTTCCACAGCAAAGCATCAAACATCTTGTTTGCATCTACTAGAAACCCAACTTAGTTCCAGTTGAAAATAGGAAATAATACAATTATTTTAAGAAGCCAGTACAAGATTACAAGCGACTGAAACTGATTTTAAATCTACAAAAAATAGTATTGATTTGTTTTTAATCTTAAAAAAGCCAGTTTCATCCAATTACTTTAAGGAGCATTCGATTGGACCTGCTTTATTGTTCCCTCAGAAATACTTTGTCAGTTAACAATTTCGAATGCCACTGTTCACCCGTGTGGAAAAGTCGTCGATACCACAAACAGAAGTAAGTAGGGAATTTCCTCAACAAACGACAACGGAAGGAATAGATTAATTGGATAGCAAAACAAGGAAAGAAGCAAAAACATACTAAAAACGTTGAACGAGTACAGCACTAGATGTTGTAATAGGACCATTGGTTCATGAGCTCAGAAGAAAGCTGAACCTCGATGTAGGAGAATGAAGTAAGACATTCAAACAAGATAGTTTGAGGCTGAGGTTTTTATGGCGGTTGGTTTTGATCTTTCCTGTTAAATTTTTCAAGCACGCCTATTCCTGCGAATCTCGATTATTTATCACTACGATTTCCATTGGCTTTTTAAAAGTAATCTTACGTAAGGACGATTGTCTTGTTTTCATTCTTTAGATTGCAAAAAGAAAAGGTTAGCTACTTGTCTGTAGATACGAAGATAGAATTGTCGCTCATCAGAGATGTTTAAAGATACCGTTCCATGCCAAAAGAAGGCATAAGTTTCACATAATCTGCACCTAAACGACTCCCAACTGCGTCGGAGCTCTCAACTTGCCTATCTTCGGTCGCAAAATAAATATGCTACGGTAGCTGATGGAACCAGTGGACGTTAACCTGTCATCCCTAAACTGGCGGTTTGAATGGGCGTTGATTAGCAAAAAAATATTAAACACGATTAGGAAAAACGTATCTGGTGTCTGGTGATAAAGTGGTATTTCTTGAAAAAGAGAATTTGAAAGTTTTCGTTCGAGTAGCTATTACCTCAATTGGCAAACTCTTATTTAGACAAATTAAAATGTAAATTATGCTATAATTTACCAAAATTTACAAAATAAAACTTACCACTCAATGTTATCTCTACTTTCTCAAGTAGTAACAGAAAACACTATATACACTAAAATAATGTATTAAGAATACTTTCTTTTTTGGCTAACAACACTTACTAAGTACTGATATAACTACCCCCTGTTTGTGCCTTATCTGGGCTATAGCTTTAAAAGGTGGTATCATTCCCCTTCCTTATCTTCCTGGTTACCGGTTCCATAGCCTTTTTTTTCTTGGTATTGGCTCTTCCCCAAGACGCTGCTACTACTAAACGAAGGCTCTATGCCTTCGGCGCTATGCACGATTGCGTCGTCATCAGTCACCGTTTCGGTTGGCCGCAACAGGAGAAAGGCAAAAAAATCGTGATGATCTTGTACGATCATGATAAACGTGCTGCGACTGATGAATAACACAAACAAGAACATTTGGTGGGGCTTTTGGTATAACCCTGCTTATCGAACAGTGATAAAATAATTTGTAGGATTTTTGCTTGCTCAATCAAAAGACAAGTAAGGACTGAATTAAAAACTATTCATATTATAAAACAGAGGGATAGGCAATATTTTATATTATCAACTAAAGGTAAAACAATCTCAGGTCACACTTTTCCACAGTCACCTGCTTTACATAAGCTTACAGATGTTTGTTTCAAACAACGCGGCACACAAAACAAAAATCTTTGCAGCAGGGAAAATATTATTAGTTGCACCAGCGCAGCGATGCACAAAGTGCATCGATAAGGGTGACCCTCGCGGGTTGAACAAAGATCGATGATCGTGATAGACCGCTCGATCTAGCGAATGGAAAGGAATGGGAAACAGCAGTGGGAGGTTGATCAACGAGGCTGCAATTTAGGAAAACATTCCTTCGATTGATTCGTTAAAAAATGACTATCTCTACAAGCATGCACCAGAGGGCAGAGAGTGCATCTACCGTAAGTGATTGATATACGGTGATTTCAGGTTTAACTCAACTCCATTTGGTGGTCATTTTTCACCCACAAACTGTATCTCTTTTCACACATCCGTTTTGCGTTTGTGAGTGCATCTCGTAGGTTGCGCTTTGCACTTGCATCTCATCGTCTACGGATGGATCAAAGCCGGATCGTCGTGATGAGTTTTTGTTCGAGTTTCATGAAGATTGTGCATTGCATCGTCCCGAAGTTGGATCGGAAAACAAGAACAAAGCAACTATGGACGGTACTTCCGTAACTCTGCTGTGTATTTT
>KE524939.1:8756-19836 GCA_000441895.2 Anopheles sinensis | reverse complement strand
AGGGTCCGATCTTAGTTGGGATTCGAACCTACGCCGTCGAGGCGGTGAATTGTGACTTTGTACATCTGATTATGTTGGAAGACTTATAAAACGGACTTTTGCCGTCCGGGAACATCGTATGGCCGCATAGATTGGCAACCAATCAACAATTGCAGTTCGTTTTCAGGTTTAATCAGTCAATTAGGTAGGAATGCAGAATAAATCGGATTTTCAAGAAAGAAAACAAACGGAATTCTCGAATTGAACAGATCAAAATTGGCAGTAAAGCTATGTTTTCTTAAACATATTGAATCTTACGGACGTCAAAGTGTTAAATGGACATATTTGACCATTGTAGAAAAAAACGGAGCAAAACACATACAGCTGGATAATCAGTTTTTATCTGGATAGTTATACAGCTGGTTGTGGTTTAAATAATAGAACTTTTGAATAAAAACAAATTCAGAAGTTCTTTTAATGAACCAGATATTTTATCATAACGATCCATACGATCAACTTAATTACGTGATATATTTTCCACAAAAATGGGATTGGATGGATTAATTAAATTTTTCTTCACTTGCATTTCCGGTAACTTTTCGTTCCAGCTAAATTTGTGACTGAAAGCTCGTCCGAAAGCTATGCTAGCGCTTTTTGTGGCACAGCTTTTAGCGACAGTCGTTGATTAGACACTTTGGACTACCCTACCTGCTTTTTCTCCAACCTTGTTCCAGACTCAGTGCTTTGCAACATCGTTCGACGTACACGTCACGCGAAATTTCAACTGCAGCTCACAGCTGTGCTTCCCATCGCTTCGATGTAATCACAACATCCCGTGGGGGTGTTTTTGTTTTCAACGCCGTGCTTCGTCACATTCCTTTGCATTTTTCTTAACATTCCGCGTGTGGACGGTGCCAAACAATTCACGATGGGTTCCGGATTCGTGTCCAGCAAGGTGGAGGAATGCATACGTCGTAATATCGCCTGGAAGGACCTGAGCATCGACGTGCGAAAGGTAAATATTCCATAACGTAGTGGAGCCCTCGGTCGTGGGTGTTGTTGATAAGCAAGTGCATCGTTTTTCCGTCCACCGAACAGGCGTTGAACAACGACGAAAATGACTATCGGAGGCAAATCCTAGACTACAGTCTTCTCAATCAACTCCGCTTTCGTGGCAATATAGGTAACATTTGGGTGGAGGCGCCTTACGAGCATACAAGGCTTTTCGATAACATTTCATTCCTTCCCACAGTGTACGGAGTGTCGAAAAATGAGAAAAAGTACTACGAGCGGCTAGTGGAGGTGAACATTCAAGCGCTGCACATATTCCCTTATCACCTGGCGGACGTTATCACCAAGGGATTGCGTGTGACGCCGTTCAACTACTATACAGGTACTTCAGGCATTTGGGGGGCCGATACGCATACCGACGCATATCAGAAATCCACCCCGCGGTTGCCATTTTACACCACCCCATGGGGAGCATATTCTAACGTACCGGAAGTGTGTTGTTGGTCTGGCTATTTGCAGATATGATTGCATTCCTGCTAACACACGATAAAAACTATGATGCGCTGCCTAACTTCACGGCTGCCGACTGCCTGCGGGTGCTGGGAATCGGCCGGAACGAGTATCTGTCCATTTCGAGCGATCTGAAGTCCAGCTCGCCGAGGTCGTTCTTCAAGAAGAACCCCTACCACTTCCTACCAAAGTTCCCCCGCACCGTTACGATGCATCCGTGGTGGATAGTCGAGATTGGCCACATATTGGAGAAAGATGTCGAGGTACGAATATACGATCACTACAATTGATAAGAGTCTGTTTGAATTTATTAAACATACACAAACACTTAGGAAATGAACTTAAGAACATATGCGCTTATCATTTCCAGAACCTAAGCATGGAGGAAATCAATTTGATCGACCAGTTAATTGACTGCGGTCCGCAAACGGCCGGCACACTAAACCTAGAAACGGTGCAGAAGCTCTATCGGAAGGGGTTAATTTATCTGGACGTTCCGATCAGTGGCGATGATCGTATAAACATTCCACCGTTGCGTAATTTCGTGATGAACCGGGTGGCCGGGGACTATTTCGAAAACCTACTATACAATGTGTTCGTGACGACCGACGAGCAGTGTACGATTTCGGAGGTATGGTAGATAACCCTACGGAAAGCCGGTCAATGCTATGTTGATACATTAACGTTTGGTTTGTAATTTTAGCTATCGCAGATACTGCAGGTTCACATGGATACGGTAAAGCAGGCCACTTCGCTTTTCTGCCGGCTCGGGTTTGCCAAGATAAAAAACGCCTTCACCGAGTACAAACTGGACGAAAGTTGGCTCAAACAGCAAACGGAGAGCGGTGATGATGCGGCCGCTTACAACTACCACGCCTTACTCCTCTCCGAGGTGCCGCTCGAGGTGAAACCATCGCCGGATGGCAGTTTACCGTCCGTGCCGTTCTTTCCTTCGTCCGATCCGGCCAGTCCCACGTCCCCAACGGCCAGTGAAGTTCTTCCGCCGGCCTTGGTCAAAGAAAAGCCGTCCACGGACGGTGCAGTACCGGTCGCTAAAGGGAAGCGTGTCGGATTCCTGTTCGATTCCACGCTGACGGCCTTCCTGATGATGGGCAACCTGTCGCCCGGTTTAAAGACGCACGCCATCACGCTATTCGAGGTGGGCAAGCTGTGCGACGAAGGTATGGCCGATTTGCTCGAGGAACTGGAGAAGGTGTCGATGCTCGATGCGGAATCCGAGGGTGACGTAAGCCGGTACTTTAACCACGCGGTGCTACTCCGATCGACGATCGTGGCGTTGAAGGGCTCGCTGAAGATCGAGCTGGACCTGCTGCGGCTGGAAAGCATCGAGGGCCTGGACGTGCACACGAGAAACAGGCTGATGGAGCGCAAGTACAAGTACCTTATATCGGCCGCCCCCCTGTCCGGGTCGCTGTCTAGTCAGTTCACCATTCCCTTCTTCGGCCAGTTCTACCAAAGCTCGGCCGATTCGCACATTTGGTCGAAGCTGTTCTACTACCACATGGGCGGTTACGGGCCACCGTCCCTTTTCCTGAAGAAGGGTACGTTTGATACGATGATTACGTTTACATTGTAAAATTAACGTGATTTTTCTCTTGCAGGAACTGTATTGAAAACGCTGCCTCGAATATTCCTCGGATACGGAAAGCTGCTCATTACTATCGTCAATACCGACTCGTACGTGCTGAATTCGGAAAAGTTTTACACTCTAAATGAACACTTGAAGAACGAGTGCTTGCTCATACAGGGATACGGAGTTAGCGAACCAGCAAAGGTGCATTACGAACCGTTTCCTTTTAACATCAACGGTAAGGTTAATCACATCTAAACTATGTGCTTGCGGCAAGACTTTTTACTGAACTTTCTTGTTTAAAATTCTAGATGAAAATAATACTTGGGGACAACATGGTGCTTGGAATGGACTCTCGCAGGTCATCAACATGGAGCAAACGTTCGGCTACGTGACGTTTATCAACACCGGAGTCCCTGACCTGGGTGGGTAGAGTTTGGTTTGCCCCTTATAACGGGGTAGCAACAGTACCTTCACACTAATTTCCTAACTTTAATTTCGTTTTCGCCCATTATTCGTCCAGGTTGTAACGATTGCAACCAAACCGTTGTACTTAAGAGACATACGGATAAGAAGCAAAAGAACGCATCTAAACCGGGAAAGCCTACCAAAATGAGTACAGAATCTTCTTCGAGAAAACCGGAAGAAAATATAACTACGGATGATTTATCCACTGCCGAGGGAACGAATGGAAGTGTCGAAGAAGGAAACGATGATCCAACAGTATTGCAAGCGGGTGAATCCGATTCCGACACAGGTATTGCAACTGAATCCAGTTTCACATGTTTGATAACGTGTTTAAATTGGGGGTCGTTTTTTTTCTTTTTTAGAAATCTCAAGGAAAAATTCCCTTCAGAATGCCGCAGAGGTGAGTAAGAAAAGTGCGTACGAATTTCAGTACGATGTACTTACTAAGAACCATTTCTCATTTTCGCCTCAGGAATGGACTCTCTTGGATATCAATTTTGGAATACCGCTCTTTGACGTTGACTGTAACACCAAAATTTGCCAATATATTGTACAGCGACTGTGCAATGACGAAAAGTAAGCCAACGCAGTGCCAAGACTGCCTTTGCTGTTTCGCGCTAATTTTCTTATTATTGTTTTCCCCATATCATTTTACCATTTTAGCATATCAATCTTGAAAGAAGTCAATCAACAGATGGAAAAGAAATATCTTAAATTTATTTCCCAATGTTTGGTGAGTATTCTTTGGCAGGGTGCGGGCCCCTTAATTTTGGATTGTTTCATTTTTAATGGTCCCAATGTGGTATTCTGTTTTAGTTCTTTGACGACGAAAACATGGAGCTGATAAAGGCGGGAAAGTTCGTGCCAAAGCTACGCATCAATCTTGCATACGAAAATGGTAAAATTCAAAGCTGGGACGGCAAATGAAAATGTAGCCGGAATTCACTCGCTCGATCCCAGTACCGTCCCAGCGATCGTTTTTCAGTGATTATTTTGTTTTTAAGTTGTAGTTTCGTTTTTGCGATAAATAAATCGATATGATCGACTGCAAATATAGTATTTTTACACATAAATACCCAATGTTTTAAACTCACATCAAACAATTAAAAAGACGATTCGCAATCGTCTCAAGAATGTATAGAAACGTGAATGAGCAGATAAAATACATGGCTATGAAAATGTGCCTCGTGGAAGACTATTGATTCAAGAGTCGATGCAATCAATTCAATGTAATGCAGCTGATGAAGTTTTTTATTTAGAATATATTCGTATATCACTTTATTTTGTTATGTTATTTGGCAAACTGTTCTTTTGAAAACATCAAACAAAACTGATTTGAGTTACCCGGTGAGTTACCCGCCTGTTAGCTGTCAGCTTCAATATGCACGCGCTTCGAAAAGGCTTGGCTGTCAAATGCCGACGAATCCGACAGGGCAAGTCGTGTTGGCTGTCGCACGGCATTGATATTTATCGGGGTGAAAGTTCTATTAAAACGTACGACTTCGTTACGAAACGCACTGCAAATATTCGAGGGTAAGTGTAATATGATGGAGGAAACATTTTATCCTGCTTCCATCATCTTTGGGTAGCGGATTTTTGCCTACAAAAAGCAAGATGTTCATGAACGTGCGGAGCATGCGGTGCCGAAGGGAGAGTGAAGTGTTGTTGCGGCTACCAAGGTGGTAGAGTGGGAGCAAACACGCATGTTTTCGTGAATAGGAAAAGGAAGCAAGTGTGCAGACCGGGAGGTGTGGAAAGGGCGCGGCGAATGAAAACAAAGCCGGAAAGCGGATGGAAGTTCTACGCTGCTTTGAGAAATCTTCCATGAATCATTATTCGACTTTGTAGAGTGTTCCGCTTCTTTTCCTTCTGCTTGACCAAGAGCCGCGAGCAAAACCGCTTGCTTTTGGAGATGTTTTCTCCTTCCGGAAAGATGGAATTAGCGAATAGAACAAACGTGCCCACGGGAAGAAGCGTAGTTTACGATGATGTTTTTTTTTATATGTACGTTGTGCGAAACAAGACGCGTTGCCATTTCTCTGGCCATCAAAAGGTTCGTTGACTTTTTGTTGCCCTTGTGGGTGGTTTCCCTCGCAGCATAAAGTGGGGGTTCGTACTTAAATAGACTTTTGTTGTTTCGTTTACCGACACGTTCGCTAAAATAGAACACCACTGGAAAGGAAACGTAACATCGGTACGAGTACGAGTAACCAAATACGAACGACCTTTACCAATGACACAGATACCGGGAGTAATGTTTACAAGTTGTTTAGAAAAACATGGAAATCGTTTAACCATGAAACATCGGTAGTTTTATAGCCGGGATCAGTAGAGCTTTGAATTATGGGATTGTGATCTATTTATTGTCCAGCACTTAATCCATACAAGCCACACTACCCGTTGTTTGGTAAATAATTCAATAATTCATCGTTTAGATGGTTTGGCAAATATGAATTGGAAAAAAGCAAAATTGAGCCTATCGGTTCAGAGCTCTGGGCTCGCAAACAAAATAAACTCTGGCGCCGCTTCACGTCGTGGGCGAGAGGAAACGGGACGGGGTAACAAAAATGGGTGGCGCATTCTAGTTCGGTGAGTGCTTGCTGTGAAGGCTGAACTGTCAAATTGCGGGCGGTAACTCATGCGTTTTTCCCTCTCTCGAAGGGCCGCAGCACATTTGACAGCTTGGGATGAAAAGAAAAATTCCCAGTCTGCGATAAGTGAAACATTTGGCAAAAACGCAAAAATAGAGCATCCCACCATGGGCAAAATGGAGTGAATAGTTGTTCGATCGTTAGGCTGACCGTTTTGCGTTACGTTGCAGATAACGTTGGACCGAAAGTTGCCCGAGACACGACGAGGCAAAGCAGACAAAAGTGGGCTACATGTGAAGTAATCACGCAAGAGGCAACAACAGCAGTAAAAACAACATCTAGACTTGCAAAAAGCAAGGAAGAAAAAAAAACGACCTAGCGCCAACCACTAGTAGCAACAGCAGCAGCAATCCGATACTTTCGTAGCAGCTGCCGCATAAGGAGTGTTTTATTTCCATAACGGTATGTTTAAGTGCCAAACGAAAAGTGGTCCGTTTGCAATAAGACATCATTCTTATCTGCCCGGCAATGAATTCGAAGTCCAAATTACTGTTTAGCCTAGTAGGGAATAGGCGGACCGTTCCCGGAGTTCTCTCAATAACAGTGCAGAAATTCGATAAAGCTAAATGAATCGAATCGAGGTAATCGTGTAAATCCCGCCTACTGCTCCTTAGCTTCCACTGCCAACCGCCTTCGTAATAAGTTGTGTTCAACGAGTCAACAACAGTATCGATGTCTCTCGATCGATCGGTTTGTATTACTAATTACCACAAACAAGGTCCAACCGAGACGATGAAATGTGGCAGAAATGTTACCTTTATATTCCATAGGAAAAAGTGGGTTTTGTTCAAATTGTTCGTAGCCCTTGCTATTGTACACTTATTGCTACATGTTTGCATCGCATACACCGTTGAAAAATGCTAAATCAGCGCAATTTTGCTGAAGTACATTCACTTAACCGGGCCAAGAGTGGAAGGGAAAAAAGCGCGCAGTTTCAACACACATTCCCTTGTATGCGTGGGGTGGTCGTAAATTGTGTGTACCACGACGACGAATGCATTTTGCGCAATGTTTTCGATGCAATGGGTACAACAATAGACACTGGGTTTGATGCACGACAAGCTTAGGTCCACCGTCGTCGAAAGATCGTGTTACCACATTTCCATCTTTCTTTAATTAATGTTCCTAGACGAGTTTATGATAGCGTTTCTTTTTTTTTCAATTCCATTTACTTGTAGGATCACTTTCGAGGGAAGCAAAAACTGAAAGCAGCACACTTTGAATTGCGAGTGCTAAAGCTAGCAAGCATAGCCCTCTCTAGGTCATGTCATGTCAGCAAGCATCCAGAACACAGGAGGATCCGTACGCGTTCACGGAATCGGCACCATTGCAGGCAAACTCACTGCTGTACGCAAATCACTCGAGTGCCGTTAGCAATAGTAGCAGTATCAATAATAGCACCAGCAGCAGCGGAAATGTCCTCGCTGCCAACTCTACGACGACCATCGTCTCCTCCGGAGCCAGTTTGTTGCTTGCGACATCCGTCTCGAATGGCAGTGCTGCGAAGGATAACGTTGTCGTGGCCACCCCAGCATCGCAGCAGCTTCGGGTCGGGTCGTCACCGACACTGAAAGTTCGCTACAATGGCGTAGTAACGACGGCGGCAGCGACAGCGGTCGCCGGTGTGCAGAGATCGTCCGCAGCTGCTGCGGCCACACCAGTATTTACGAAACCTGCTGCCCAGATACGGCAGTCGCCGCTCCAATCCACCGTAGCTCAGTCCCAGCAACCGATGGTTGCTGCCGGGAAGCAATCGAAGAAGGTACTCCCGCAGCAGAAATCACCGATGGTTACCACGGTCGTAGCCAGCGGAGCCAAAGTGGTATCTCCGCAGCAGCAGCAGCAGCCGCAAGTTTTGCAGCAACAATCGACCGTCCTGTCGACGGCCGGCGGTTCCATACTGAAGTTCATCAAAATTCCTCCCCACCAGCTGGGCAAAGGTGTGTCGGCTAGTGGTGCGCTACCCCAGGGAAGCTTCATTCAGGTGACCACAAGCGGTACCGACGGTGCACGGAAGTTATTGGCAACGGCCGGTAACACCGGAGTTAACACAAACTCGATTTCGGCGACCAATACCGTCTCACCGGCTTCCGTCACTACCGCTAACCGAAACGTTTCGAGCGGGCCGACGACGATTCCTTCCGTTTCACCGACGAAAATTCGGCTCATTCAACCGCAGTCTCAGGGTAAAATTTTCCTGCAAGCGCCAAACAACGGCAGCGTGTCGGGGACGACTCACATTTCAAATCCGATAAGTATAGCAGCGCTGAGAAACTCGCTCGTTAAACAACAGCAGCAGCAACAGGTTACTCAGCTGCAACAGCAGGTGGTGCAAGTATCACCACAATCGGTTGGGCAACAACTGAAGCAACAACAAATCATCCAGCAGTCCCCGTCGCGGTCACAGCTTCAGGGAACGCAGCAGGCAATGCAACTGCAACAAACTCAGCAATCTCAGCTGCTTCTTCAGCAAACGAAGCAAAAGCAAGCGCTGAGTAATGCCACCGCTTTTCAGAATCAGCAACCGTTTCAAACAAAGCAGGCTGCGAAGCCGTTGCTACAAGCGTCCCCCACTCTATCCCAGCAATCGCTGCAACGACAAGAAGGTGTCGTTAGTTCACCGAACCAAGGCCTGACTCAGCACGTTAGGCAAGTCCAATCGCAAAAACCAGCTTTACAAATTAATCACCCATCGCAGGCAGTGCAAATACAGCAACCGAAACAGTCGTTGCTGGTGCAACAGCAGCAACAGCAGCAGCAAAAACAACTGCCGTCCCCTCCTCAGCAACAACAAGCATCGCAGCGAAAGCAACTACAGTTGCCACAATCACTTACGAAAGGAGGGCGCCAGGGAACGCAGCAAACACCGCCGAAACCTTCTACACCTTTGTCCTCGCCCGGTACCGCTCCGATCATGACGGGCGTGGCAAATGGATCCCTCCTTGTGAAGGTGAACAGTAGCGGCCCGGTCGTTGGCGCAATAAATACGACGGGGGTGAGCAAAACTGCCGCTTCGCTCGACAATCAAGCATCACCGCAGGCGCGACGTTCCTCTGGGCAGCAAAGTTTGCTGATCGGAGCAGCCACGGAGAAATCGTTATCACAGCAACAGACACTGGTGACAAACAGTGCTGCTGCTGCAGATAGTACCACGCTGTCGCGCAGTCCATTGAGCGTGATGAAGTCCGAGGCGAACAAGGAGATAGCTGCAAGCCCCACCGACCACGTCATCGGATCGTTGAACGAGCCACGGAACGGTGGTGGGAAGATAAAGCAACAATCCGGTCGAAAGTCGGTTACCAAGGCGACCGCAAAGCAGCCGAAAGCCGGCAAGCGTACGTACACTCAACGTTTGCAGGAAGAGCGGCAGGGCAAACCAAAATGCGCTCTACTGCCGCCCACCACTTCACTCGTGATGTCACCTGGCGTTCCGAACGCGGCCGCCAGTGCACCCGAACCCGAATCGTTTCAAGCAGCGTTTGCAAAAATGGCACGACCGACGGCTCCCGAAGCGGCGTACCGTGGTGGAGTAGAATGCAAATCCGCCTCCTCCTCCATGCCCACCCCAAAGTCAACAAAAGTGAAGAAGGAAAGCGCACGGAAACTGTTCGGTGCCGATGGCAATCAGCAAGACGGTGGCGAGATGAAGCCAGTGAAGCTGAAGTTTGTCGCTCCGAAGGTACCGGGTGCGGTCGCGGTGCCAATCACGCGCCCCAAGGTGAAGGAATGGCACGCACCGGGTGCGTACATGTTTGATCTGAAGGATCCGGGCGATGAGTCGGACGACGACGTGTACGAGGAGCGCCCCAATACGCTGTCCTTCTGGTACGAGGAATCGATAGCGATCACCACCGTGCCGGACAGTACGACCGGATGGGGAATGAATCCGCGTCACTCGGTGGGTGGTATGCGAGCTGGCAGGAACAACAAGCAGGCGGACAGTTTACAGGACGTCAAGTTCCAGATACGCATGTTGACGCGCGATGAGCGGCTGGAACTGAAAAAGGCCTACCTGCAGCGGCGGGTGGTTCAGTGTCGCAATGGGCTGCGGATGCGACACATTTCGACCGCGAAGAGGAAGCTCGAATCGATGGCTACGCTGATCAAACGGTTGGATAAGCGGCGATTGCAGGCGATGAACCAGGAAAGGTTAGAGAAAAAACTAATATGTGCAATGGTTTCTATGATTGTGCAAGTTGTCTTCTCATTTATTAATGGTTTGTGTTTTTTCTTCTACCTTCAGCGAAAAGCCGAAGTGCATCCACGAAGGCTGCGACCAGCCCGCCCTCGTCATGACGTCGCACTGCTATAATCACATTACGGAAAACAAGGAGCAGCGCCTGTTCCAGCGGTGTACGGCCAAGTTCGCCGATAACAGTCAGTGCCGGCAGCCGGTGTTCGACATCAGCCACGAGCTGGTGCTGTGCAAGGAACACGCTTGGAAGCACGACAATCACGACAAGATGTCGCAGGAGGTGCGCTCGCAGAAGAAATCGCCCTCGATGGCCGCGGCCGTTTCGGCGGCTACGGCTATGACTGCGGGCACTCCAACGAGCTTGAACCTGGTGGCGTCCCGTAAGAAGATAAAACCCGCTCCGCCAGTGGTGGTGGTGCGTCCTCAAAAGCGACCGAAAAAGAAGAAGAAGCTGTCTCCTCTGCAGCAGCAACTGCAACTGCACCAACAGCACTACAAACAGTTTGTAGCCGTCAACCAACAGCAGCATGCCCATTGTGTGCCCCCGAACCAGGCGGCTAATGTACAGGGCAATGTGGTCGTTCAATCACCTGCCAACGTCGTATACCAGCCACAGCAGCAACAGCAGCAGCAACAGCAACAGCAGCAGCAACAGCAGTTACAGCATACACAGCA
>KE524938.1:11574-27861 GCA_000441895.2 Anopheles sinensis | reverse complement strand
AAACTGATGTTCTTCGTTTCCTATTTTCCTTTAATGTAAGTTTTTGTTTTTATCTCTCGACCTTAATTTGTGCTTAGAAACACGTGTCCGTAAGGTGTACGATTTTTTATTACAGTTTCATGTGATAAAGGATTATTAATGGATTCGTTCCATGCCGCTTAGCCATGATTCGTGTTTAAAACTCTTAAATTAAAACTTCAGAAAACGGTTCAAACTATTACCAAACATTTTATCATATCATAACGGTTTATAAAAGACAAACTACGGGGAAAAAAGTTCTAAACTGAAGTAAAGGTAAAATGATTCATAGACGGATTAACTGATTCGAAAAAGCAAGCTATAGACGCAAGCCTTTAACATCTAACACTAAATCATAACCGGTACATAAGGAATCGAAACACCCAAAGCATGTAAAACACCCCAACACAATTAAAGAAATGAAAATGGAGAAGAAAAGTTAGTAAATTTAATTACTTCTACTTTTTTTTTTGTAAAGAGTTTGGAATTTTCATTTAACACTCAAATCGATATGAGTCGTGGAAAAATTACAAGCTATATTACATAAGCAACATCATTCACGTACATTCCGGCAAAAAAAAAACCAGCAGGCGAGAACGAGAAACAATTCGTATTGGTTGTTTATTTCACTTTTATTGTTCGTTAGCAACACACTCTCTGGACATCTGTATTATGCTAAACTATATGTTATTGGTTTTTTCTGTTTTCTTTTGTTTGTTAAGTTTATCACATCTAGCAGCAGCAAAATGCATCTTTAATTTGTTTGTTTTTTTTTATGTGTTGCAATTTGTTACTTACATTATATATCGCCTTCTTACACTTATCCGTTACCATCTATCGATGCTTGTGGGGTTTTGGGTTTGTGTGTATGTGGGTATGCGTGTATTCTGTGTGATTTGTTAGTTACAAATTGTAGTTTTATTGTTGATTCATGTCTGTTTCGTTCACTTTGTTCGTTTAGTTCGTCGTTCTGTGTGGCGCTACTCCCTTCTGCACTTGCCCAATTTTTTTTCTTGACTATCGTCGTTCTCTAACAACTATTGAACATTGTTAAAATGTAAGGAAGATAGTAGTTTTTTTTGCAGCGCGAATCAGCACGCTTTTGGATATACTTTGCGTTTCGTTAGTACACGCTCGTGTGCTTTGTTGCGTCAACAAGGCTTCGATTAAAGACTACTGAACGGGGCGGATGTACTTTCATTTTGTGTGTATGTGCTTTGTTTTTACTCTCTTTTCCATTATAGTTTTCTTAAGCGTCTTACTGAACAGAGAAACCACTAAACGTAATTCATTCTACACGCTACATCAAAACGGCGCATGCATGTTGCATTACACTTTACGTTGTATTAAATTCGGTGCCACTCTGAGATGGTAAACTTCTCTGTGTATCTGTTTGTTTGTTTGTTTTTTTTTGTTCATTATTTTGTTCAGCAGTTTGTTAGGTTCCTCCATTTGGTGTACTTTAGTTTCACATGAATTTTTCGCTATTTGGCTTCAAAGAGTTAGTGACAATACTGCGGAATGTTTCGCGGTGAAGGGCGAACAAATATATGCTGGCTTTCCCATAAACGTTCACCGGCAGACAATCCCTTTCTGTTTATTACCTTCCACTATTCATCTTGATTTATCGTGTATGTATATATATATAGTTTTTTTTGTATGTACTTTTTAATATAATATATATGAATCTATATAAACATCAGTCCAGCACGTAAAGAGGGGCACACAATAATGCTTTGCTGTTACTTTTTTTTACTTAAAGGTCTGCTGTTTGCTATTTTCACACGCACTCTCACATACACCCGTAGAATGTATCGTTCACGCATTTCGCACACGCACGGCAGTTCTGATACCAGGCAAGAGTTATATATCGTAATATAGCGTGCAGGGTATGTTGTGAATGCCTGTGAGTGAGTTTTCGATAGTGAATGAGAAAGATTTACAACAACAGTATTGCTAGGCGGTGCTAGAGTTTGTGCCGTAAAAGTTACAGTTAGTTGTACACATTCCGATATCGGCGCTACAATTCAGAGCAACGAAGACATTAAAAACAGAAACTGAACATTTCGTCCAACACAAGCCCACTTTGCGCACGGACACGGGGTACAAGAGAGTGTGCCATTCTTAAGAGCAAGGGAGCGATGAAACGAACTCGAAAACTGAACGAAAACCAGAACGTAAACCATCACAAGCGCGCATAAGCGTGATTTTTTTTTTATTTTGTCTTTAAACCTAGCCATTGATCCCATTTTAAAACGTACTGTCTTCTTATCGATAAGTGTTAAGATATTTTTTGCTTGACTCTGCTACACGATCGAACCATTGTCTTCATGCAGTTTCTTGTGCACAGTACAAAGATGTTTGTTGCATTGTGTGGTTGGTTTGCATCTTACATGTTATATAGTTCAATTAGTTTCCGCGTGCACATTTCACAAAAACGGATTATGCTTTTTTTATCTTCGCACACGGGGCCATAATTACGTACAAACGGTTCGAAGTATCGCTCGAACCTCTAAGCTAATATTGTACCAAAATCACATTCAATAGGGTTTGCGTTTTTTAATTCTTATTTTTTTTGTATAATTTTTTCCTCCGTTACGCGTGTATTAGGAATCGACATGGAAACAACTAAAATCTACCTTAGCACGTGAGCAATGAGGAAGAAACGTGGTCCGGTTTTGAACGCCGATATCATCACCCTCCTCCCTCCCGCTTCTCCTCCACGTCCCGGATTTGGTCTCTTTGGACACGAACAGTGATGGACACGTAGAAATATTTACGATATGCATGCCAACCGTGAGTGTTTGTGTGTGTGCTGTTTGTTTTTGCCGTCCTGTTTCGTTTTTACACTTTTCTAACCCTAAAAAACTCTGTACACCCTGACATGTCAAGAATGCGATACCAGTCTATAATGCCTTTAAAAACCAATCGGATAGTAAAACATGTGTATCGTACGTTATACCAAAACAAAAAAAAACCAGTCCCACCAAAACACGCAAAGCTTAAAATTAAACTAGTTTAGTAAAACTTATACTACATTAAAAGCTGCATGGCATTGAAGGTATGCATAAGGCAATGTAAAATATTGCAGAGTTATACAGTTATACTATTAAAAAGTGTCGTATGGGAATAATATATGCCAAGTAACAGGATGGGTAAATGGTAGCTCATTAAAAAAAAAAAAACCTAATATCAAGCCTAATTCATTCGAGATCATTGAGAGCCCACTCTAAGCGAAAGTAGTAATGGAAAGATCTTACACAAAAGTTGGAAGCGTTCGTGTAGTTTTTGAATGGTTCGACGATGTTTTATGTAGTAAAAAACAAAAAAAATCCCCTTAGTTACAAACTATGCGATTACTCTCCGAAATGTCCTCGAAGGATGGGACGATGGACCTGAGATTAACAAAGAAGACTTCAGGTATAACTTTTCAAACACGAATTGAATTAGTTTGACCATAAGGCAAAGAAGCATTTTGTGTACGAAGGGGGGTAAACAAAAATTAAAAAATAAGCGTATGCAACACGATGCGTGGAATGCCTTTTCGTTTGATATTCAGTTCTTTGCGCGACGCCAACGGAACGTGGCCAATTTTGTGGTAAATCATTAAAACCGTAATTAACATTAAAAACACTCCTATATATCAGTGCACACCGCAGAAGGATGGAAAATTGAACACGATATGTGTAATAAAATTGCGTAAACTTACGTTAAACACGAAGAATAAACAGTAATATCCATTACACCGTTGATTATACTAATTATAAGGAATGAACAAACAAAAAAAAGATAACCTAACATTTGGTTAAGGAAATCAAAGCTCAGCTAAAATACAAAACCTCAATTGCAGTGTTGGCAAAAGCTTTACATATTAACTAAAAATGCCTCCAAACTCAATCCATAACCTAAAGGTAACTGTTAGTTGAATCTATCTTTCTAGTGAATCGCTAGAGCTGCAAACGAAGTGAATTTTCTCTTAACGATATTCTTCGATGCTATTATGGCATTGTTCGTGTCAAATGTCTAACAAACAACCACCATCCATCCACCACCATCCATCCACCACCATTTGTTGCCCTATTGTTTTTAAAAGTATGTATATATAAAAAGCCGACGCCAATAAGCTACCGCCGATAAGAAACAACCTCACAGGCGGGGAAAGGAGATTTGCACTACGAGAAGCGACATAAAGTCTTACATGGCACATGGATTGTGCCGCAACATACCTTATTCTAACATTTACGTACTTCATTAGACGGGGAAAATATAAAAAAAAACATATGAAAACATGCTATGAAAAATAGTTTACACAAAGTGAACAAAGGGAGTAGAAAAGCTAGCAATAAACATGTTAAACAAAAAATATAAAAGCCGATTTAGACGATAGCAACTTTCACTTCATAGTCAAACGCTAGTTAAAACTCAAGCCAACACTTGCAAACGCACGGTTTACCATGGCAACGTGTTTTGGTGTAATGTTACCATGACAACGCGTGATGTTGCATTAGTTCAACTTGTACTTAATTCACTTTAAACAACAGATTGGTTATCTATTGCGTTGCCCTGCTTGAGATAGCGCCTTTGAGAAAGCAACCATGAGACAGTGATTCGGTTGTAATTCTAGTGAAAAGTAATCGTGCAAATGACTATAATTGTTTAAATTTAAGTGTCTTGAAGTCGAATTGCAGCGCTGTTAGTTTGTAACAGACAACTCCATCTCTTGTATGAATTAACAACATTGAGAAAATGTCATGGTCAGTGCAATCAAATTGATTGAATGTTACTAGTCGATGAAAGTTGCTATCATTTAAAAATAGGGTTTTTTACTACAGTTTTCCGGTAAACCTTAAACTTTAGCGATCTTTACGCAAACGCTGCGATATGGTTACGGCGTAATTGTCGAATCAAATGTATGCCGTACGTATGTTAGCATCCCGTAATACTATGCATACTTCTGGGATAAACTTATCGATATCCTGCTTGGTTGTTTTATTTTAACTTTTTATATATGTCCTAGGTCCTATTGAAAACACCGTGTTTGTATACGTAGACTGAGCTGGTTGCCGTGTTTGTTGTTTTCAAGTTATTGCTCTTGGGTGGTTGCGAAAGTACTAGCTTCTAGCATTTCGTTTCTATCGTTTCTTTTTTTTGTTGCTATTTTTGTTTCTTATTTGTTGTAGTCGTGGGTTATAAATTTTGTGTTTTTTTTTGGGTTTTGTAGTGGATGTGGTAAGGGTGATTTCAGCTCCAAACGAACGCATAGCGGGTACACTTCTACCCGTCATCGGAAGTGACATGAAGGGTATGGAATTATCTAAATACCAACATGCTTAAATCAACTGTTATTTTGATTAACTCTCTAACCTCTCTAATAAGCGAGACAACACTTGAGTGATCTGCGCGTTTGTTAGATTGCACGGAAAATATTGATAAAGACGCGGACAAATGAGAATGATTGCAATCGTCGGCTCGCCGCTCGGCTTTTAGTATCAGTGAAGTGGGTGAATGATAGATTCCCTTAACGTACGATCCTATCAGCTCTATGGCCACCTGAGGTAACTAACTAACATTGGGGCCCTCCGTGTCGTGTGCAAAAGTAAGAAGAAACGTATACATTGTGGAGCGGTGAACCATGACACACCGGTCCGCGCAGGAAAAGCCTTTAATAAGCTTTAGATTTAACAGGCGTTTTTTGCCATAAGCATAAACAGAACATAAACACTTCCACACCGGACTGTTGATCCCGCGCCGCGGCCGATGTTCCGATACACATTCCATGCCGTACGTTCCGCATTGTGCTGGACCACACCCGACCAGAAGTCCTGATGTGGACCTTGCGTTTCGGCAACAACATTTGCACCTCTTCCACATTCGCAACCGAAATTATGCTTACTGCTCCTCGCTGCTTTCGAAGTACTCGGATGCGTTACCGCGACAAATAGGACACGTGCGATTGGACTGAAAAGTGAAAGGAGAGCGAAAGAAGTAGATTAGCGGTAAGTGGGAGAAAACTCGGCGAACACAGTGTGAAGGATGTTTTGTTTCGAAGTGTAACTCGACGTTTGGATGCCTTCTCCGTCTGCGTTGGTTGTTAGATGAAATAGGGTTGCAACTCGTATCGTCTCGAGCATACTTACCCGCAGCCATTTGTCCACGCATTTAGCGTGAAACTCGTGCGAACACGGCAAAACGCGCAGGATCTGGCGAGCCTCAAAGTCGCACATGCAAACCACACACGACGTTTGATCACCTGCAATGGAGGGGTAAAAGTTAGTCGAAGAAAAGCGCGAGCAATTCGGCACCGTGACTTACCGGTATGCGTTTCCGCATTGAACTTGTAGCTCGGCAGCTGGTCGATCTCCGGCCGGGCCAGTCCGCGCGGTTTAGCCTCGCCGAGCCGCTCGGCAAGGCTGAGCAGCGCCTCGTAGTTTTCCGTTTCGTTCGAGTCCGGCGAGCTGAGCTCCGGTTGGCCGTAGGTGGACAGCGGGAACATCGCTCTGAAAGGGCACCGCACGGGTCTGATTTTTATTAGCGTTCGCCATTTGCCCCACCAACGGATCGGAACGGATTTGGGGGTTCGTGCCTGCCCAATACTTACAGGAAGTTCAGCAGAATGCCCGAGTAGGCGGACGTGGTGGCCGATAGCGTGGTGGCCATGACGTGGGCCGGCTGTGGTCCGAGCGGCTGCGGGTGCGTCAGGGCCGGTGGAGCCCGATGGTGCGCCGGGTGTTGCGCCGGATGATGATGATGGTGGTGGTGGGCCGGTGGCGGTGGCGGTGGTGGCGGTGGAGGCGGGGCCGGCCAGTGGAAGCGGGCAAAGTTGCGCCGGGGCGCGGCCGTGATCGCCCGCCGAGCCGTCCGGTGCAGTAGCTCGAACTGGCTGTTGCGACCCTGCAGGACGTTCGCGATCAGTGGGATCAGTGTACCGGCGGCGGCTGCTCCCGTACGTGGCACCTCGGCCCCCACGGCACTTACCTCGGTGGAGATGTAGATCGGTTGGGCGGCCGCGGTCAGCTGCGTCATCGGCGACGAGTGCAGATGGTGCGCGTGGGTCGTCAGGGGGGAAATGTGCAGCGGCGAGGCGCCGGCATGTTCCAAACCATCCAACGAGAGTCCATCGGTGCGCTAGCGAACGATAAAACAAAATTTTTTAAAGATAATATAAACCGTAGTTAAGGGAATTGCACCCTTCACTTCGTTATTATGCCGTGCCGTACCTGTTGCGACAGATGAGGATGCTGGTAGTGTGCCTGGTGTGGCTGTGGATGTGGCACGGCCAGAGCAGGACCAGCTGTCGACGCGAAGCCACCAAAGTGTCCTCCGATGCTACACGTTTGCGCAAACGGTTGCGAGTAGACCCCATGCACCTGTGGAAAATGAAAAACAATTTTATGTTATAACTTATTTATCGTGATACGTTATGATACAGTGGAGGACATAATTGATTCACGACAGAAATTTGACATTCCCATTAGAACAACGTAGTGCTGTAGTTTGCCCTACAGCGTTTTTTCCATTTTCTCGAAATCTTTTAACACTAGAACACATTGATTTGAAAACTTGCCCGAATGCTTTTTAGGGGTGATTTTGACCCCTGTTTTTTAACACGCTGTAACTTTGTCAGTTTTCAAAATTTTCAAAATCCGTTAGCGGCTACTTTCTAGTATATTTGTTGACTATCTTATGGCGTTTTAGGATTTTTGATGCACTTTTTCAACATTCCGCTACTTCGGTTTGAAGCTTATACATTAAGCCACCTTTAAAAAATAATTTCATACTTTTAAGATAACAAATGACATCACAAATTCACAGCCAAAAGATAGTTAACAAATATGCTTAAAAATAGCCGCTTACGGATTTATAAAAACAGACGAAGTTATAGCGTGTTGAAAAACAGGGGTCAAAATGACCCTAGAAAAGCATTCTACGGATAGTCATGTTGGTTCTCGGAATTGGTCGAACAAAAAATCTGAGACTATTTTTCTTAGATGCTACTTTGGATTTCAAGACAAGCCTTTTTTAAAATATTCAGCCGTTTTTGAGATATTAAATGTGAAAATCGCGTGTGTGAAATTCTAGTGTTAACAGCTTATATTACGCAAGAACGTAGCCGAAGCTCAGCAACGGCAGGCTCGGATGGACTTCCCTAGACGAAACCGTTTCTAGAAGTGTAACACAGTGTTGATATGGCGGCCCATCATGGTTGGTGGCTACTTTTCGGATCACCGAATATGCGATAAAACATTGACTTTGATGAAAATTGGCGAAGGATACTTGCAGGACTAATCCTGCAAAATTGTATAAAATATGCTTAAAATTAAAAGAAACATTAAACCATTTGGTGAATCAATTTCGTCCAACACTGTAACTGCTGTTAAGAGCTACGGACATTGAAAACATTGGGAAGTTAATCCATTCAAAAGTATATAAATTGTTTGCCTGTTTTGGTGAATATTACTCTTTTCTTACATTACATAAAGCATACTCTGTATGCTTTGCCAAATTGTTTTCATCGACGAAGGGACAAGGCACACGGTTTCGAGTAGAGCTATATTCTTTTTTCTGAAGCACCACATTCTTAGGCAGGCATTTAATTTAAATATGATGATGTTCTAGTGTCTAACAAACGTATTACTGGCCTGTTGATGACCTGATTGTTTCTCTTTTATTCCTTTCTTCTTCTTGACGTAACGACCGCTTGATCATGCCTGCCCATTAAGGGCTTACAAGACTTTTTCCCTTATGTACGTGGAAAGTCACTCCTCTCGTACAGGGGAAGGCCCGGTCTCGGATGGGATTCGAACCCACGCACCGTCGAGGTCATGGGCCGAGTTTCTAACCAGCGCTACCGCTCGGCTGTCGCGGACCCCTTTATTCCTTTTATTATTTTATTGAGTTTTATTTCCCTTTCCGTTTGTTGATACGTGATCAGTCCTCTCGTAAAGGAAAGGAGGGTTCGTTCTTTAAAAGAATCGGTTCGTTCTTTAAAAGAATCCAAAACAACCCCTTAGTGTTTCACATCCATTTGAAAATCTGAGTTCTTTCGGTATGTGTCAATGGTTAACAAATGAAAGGATCGATTATTTTTAATCCAGGGGACAACACCGAATCAAATACCGAGGGCGATGTAGCAAGAGCGATGTGTTGTAGTCATCGTACCTGACACGGCGGTAGATGAGGTGCGGCCGGATGGCCCGAGCAGATGGAAATATGCGGCCCGGCAGAGTACGTCCACAGCTGCTCGTGGTGATGGCCAAGCGGCAGACTGACCGGCACCTGGTTGATGTCCACCATCAGCGACGAGGCGGCGTGCTGGTGCTGCGCCTGTGCGGCCGATGGCTGCTGGAACACCTGCGTCAACGACTCCCAGGGACGCTGCTGTTGAGGCTGCTGTTGCTGTTGCTGCTGCTGCTGTTGCTGCTG
This sequence comes from Anopheles sinensis, assembly GCA_000441895.2. Classification (NCBI taxonomy): domain Eukaryota; kingdom Metazoa; phylum Arthropoda; class Insecta; order Diptera; family Culicidae; genus Anopheles; species Anopheles sinensis. The sequence goes on along the minus strand of KE524938.1, from coordinate 18,420 downwards.
ATCACGATGATACCGCGGACGCCGTATCGGAGGGCTTCCCTGGGGATGGTGTGCGTGCGATTGCAGCTGCGAAATGACAGCGGCCGCAATCCCACTGCCACCCGCACCCGAATGAAGATGGCTTCCGCCGCCATTCACGTGATGGTGTTGTTGCTGCTGCTGTTGTTGCTGTTGCTGCTGCTGACCATGGTGATGATGGTGGTGGGGTTGATGATGTGGATGATGCTGCGAGTGGTCCCGATGGAGCAGCTGAACCTGCTGCTGAGAGCCCTGCGATGACTGTGGTTGCTGCATCTGCTGTTGTTGTTGTTGTTGATGCGACAGATTGTGGTGGCCATTCATGGGATGGTTTCCCAAACCGCCCCCTCCATTACTGCCTCCCATGTTGCCACCACCACCACCACCATTGCCGTTGCCTCCATTCGCACCCATCAGCATCATCATACCGCCACCTCCGCCACCCCCTCCTCCTCCACCGTTCCGAGGAGACCGACGGTGCTCCCAGATGGTGGCAGGCGGCGACTGACTCGGTAACCGTGACGACACACGGCGCCGCTTCCGGGACGGACTGTCCGACTTCATCACCCCGCTTCCAACGCCTCCACCGTCACCGACGGGACAAAACGGTGGCGATGGGGTCTGCGAGGAGCCACCGGAAAGTCCGTTGCCGTTACCACTACCAGCGCCGCCCCCATTGTTGCCGTTGCCAGGGTGATACTGGGGACTGAACCGGTCCCGGTTCCCATTGTCGCGACTGTTGCGCATCGAATCCAGCGACAGGACGGAGGCACGCGAGTCCCCGTGCAGCTCCGATCCGCGTGCCGAGTTTGACGGTCCATCGAAGTGGTTCTAAAACGGAAGATGTTCGCATTCAGTTAACCGAACCAGGACCGTACAAGCACGGGGTAAAGATACTCACCGAATGGCGATCGATCGAGGACGCGCTCATCGTATGCCGGTTGCGGTCCTGCATCCCATTGCCCATATTGATCCGGTGGCGGTCAATGTGACTGGGGCCAGCTCTAAGAATTTGTTGAGATCTATTATTAATACTACCGTCGTCTGCAGCACCGTAAGGCATTAGTATGGCAGCCGCCGCCGTGGGGGGCCGGCCCGTGATGGGAGGGGAATGCAACTGCACCGGCGGGGACTTGGAGGAGTATGTGAAGGATTCTTTGGGGCTACTGGCACTGTTATTGTCACTGCATTAATGGGTGGCGGGTGGGTGAGATGAGTTAAGGTGAGTTTGGGCGTATGCGATGTGAAGGAGAGAGAGAGAGCAGGTCACAACCGGGTGACGATGTAAGTCGATGCCGATACGGGAGTGGGAAGGAATGGAGGTGATTGTTCGATCCAAAAACAAAAAAATTACAATAGAAAATCCACCCACAAGTGCACAAAATATTGCGATGGTAGCAAGTGATGGTGATTAATCGATCGAAACAACGATAGCCATTACAATGGGGTGGCAATACAGTATGTAGTAATAACAGTAACAGTAGTAGTAACGTAGCAAAAGCACAATGATCAATGGGAAGTGGGTGAGATTGTACAGGAGCAGCAGAAGATAATTACGGGAACGCACACGAATTCGATGCAATATATTCGAATGATAACGTAACGAACAGTAGTATTTATTGTAAGGAAAAAAAAACCGAAAACACGGTCAACAGGGTGCAGCAGTGATAGTAAGAAATAATTTTTGATAACAGTACCCGGAAACCAGATTTTTATAATTTTACGAAAAAGGAAGGCATAAATGACGGTTGGGTGAGGGAAATGACAAAATTGGAAAGACGGTTGATTTGAGCGAGCGAAGGAAAATAGATGAATCATGAGGATGCGGGAATATGTTTGGTGGGATAGGAGCAGATAGTTGTTGTTCATACAGTGTGTAGATTTTTTGTTTGTTTGTTGTACAGAAGATTGCAGGTGTTGGTGATTGGGTTGTATATCGTTTTGGTATCAGATCAGTTTTCAGTTCAGTTCAGATATTTGCAATAAATTTACCACAAAGGACAAAAAGCATGCGGAAGAAAAAATCAAAAACAATTATGTATTAATTAAAATGAAATAGTTTACAATTACAATTACAGTAAGCTTATGTAGTTTCGGTATCGGTATTTTCATCATATGCATATCAGTATTATACTCAGAAAAACGCAACGGTACATTCTGCACTGCTCTACGAGATGAAGAAGTTGCCTTCGCACCCGGAACTCACAGCGCGCGTTCCGCCGGTGCGATCGCGGTAAAGTATATTAATCAAAAAAGAAAAGCTATTTGTGATATAAAAGTACATAAAATCGCTTGCACATGAACATGTGAGAGGAAAGTAGAGATAAAGAGACAGACCGAGAGAGAGAGAGAGAAAGAGAAAGGGGGAGGAAGAGAAGAATAGAGTGGAAGAAAGTGAAATGAAAAACTAGAACGTATAAAGTCAACCGGCTGCGATGTGTGTTTCAGTATTTTTCTTTTGGTTCAATGTTTCGGATGCTGCATCACGGAAGGATATAGTTTTCTTAAATATTGACTTGAGGTAAACAACATAAGTTTTGAAAATCCAATTAAAATAAATTAAAAAAAAAGAAAAATCAATAGAATTTTCGTTCGTTGTATTAAATATTAAACTGTGAGATAACATTAAATTCAGATAAAAAACAAGAGGCTTAAGATTTCACTGGACCCTTTCATACAGAACTAAACAGTGGACATGGAAGTTAAGTGAATATCCAAAACTATATAACCGACTTTTTGAAGAAGACTTGTTGCAAATAAAAAGAAAATAAATTCTTCCGAAAGGAAGAGACTACTAACACAACTTGCATAAACTGTTAACGTTCATAAAAAAGTGCACAGTAAATGGTTTTCATAGGACCGCCAGTAAGGAACACGAAGAGCCAACTCTAAACAAAATGGTTACTGGGTGTGTTTGGGTACGTATGTGTGTTTGTATATATTACGGTGGGTAGCGCTATGGTTTTCGTGGGTAGCAGGCGCCTGTTTGAACCTCAGCGTTTAAAACCCATTTCCCCCCGGGTACAGCATGAAACAATCAACCAAAACTTATGCTAGATGAAACAAACGAGCACAACAAATACCAGGTACACCGTTATTGTGTAGAGTAAGGGAAACGTATTAGAACTATTCTTGCTTGCATGTTGGGCGAAATAATGTTTAAGAAAATAGAATTTGCTATAGTTAGAAACGGAAAGCCTCTAGAGCAGGGATGTGCAACAGAGAACGGAATTTATATCACAAATGGCACACTCTTCAACCACACTATCCATACATTTCGCCAGGCATAGTACCCCTGCTGCAACGGTTAGAGGAAGGAATAAACTTAACGAAACGAACCAACGAGAATGTCCCTTTTCCCCGTGCGATGAGCCCGGTTAAGATCTGGGGTGCCGAGCCAGCCGTGTTTTTAGCCGTGGCTCTGAAGCTTTAAAGGCTCTGTGCAAGCTGCTCGCAGGTACTGAGCGCTGCCCTCACCCGATGGTTCTTAAACGGTACGAATTCGGCAATTTTACAGCATGTGTAAACTAGTTGAAAATGCAACATATTACTGTCACTCTCGGTACACCAACATTCATCGGTCGAAACCAAACTGAGGAAATCTACGAAATTAAAATTTCTTCACACAACTAGAGAGCGAGTGGCAACGCAACGGTTTTGGGTTATCGTAGGATATTTCGTTCATTCACTAGGTAAAATTATTAACAAAAACGGCACGTGCTGCACTTTAAGTGGGATGCTTATGTAGTGATGTTTGGTAATTTAATAGAACAAAATAACTAAATGAATCGACAAATAAATGGCTTGCACAATTGAGTTGTCAACCAATTGAATTTTTAAAAAGCAGGAAAATTATTTATTTATTTTGGTATGACTTTTTCAGAGAATTATATTCAAAACAGATTTTCTACAAACTTTATCTGAATTTTTTATCCTGTGCAGCTAATGATGCTGCCAATGGGAAGCAGAAGGCCGAAGCACCGGATAGCCAGTTAGTGGAATGGTAGAGACGCGCATATGATTTGTTCAGTGACAAAGAGCAAGGTTCAAGAAATTGTACGTCGGTGCATCGCCGGTATCGATAAGAAAAAAGGCATATTGCATTGCAATCGAACAAACCCAAAATAACCAAACATAACGAAAACATAATGCCAAGATAATATCCATCACTATCACAACTAGCAGCAATTACAGTAAGTAACAAGTAAAAGAACTATACGTTGCAGTAGTAGCGGTAGTAGTATTAGGAATAATAATAGTAGTAGTAGTAGAGTAACAGTAACAATAGTATTCATCGTATGGATTAAATAAAGTGATTTTCTCCAAGGAAAACATACACGTATTGCAAAATGTGGGGTTGGTAGGACAGTTGCGGGTATGAAGAGTAGTTTTTTTTTTTTTTGTATAATACACTTTTACCAAACTAAGGAACCCTATTTCGGGGGAGGTTCAGTGATAAACCTTCCCTTTTGGTGGCACGGGGCGGTGAATGTGCAATCGATTCGTACACATGAGCTCTCGGCTTGGTTTGCGTCGAGTCGATTGCAAATGTCACGCGCCGAAGAAGGAAAACGGTATCGAGCGTGTTGAACTAATGGGATATATATATACACTGTTCACCTTATAACGAACACTGTTGATGCAGTAGGATAGTGCTTTGTCAGGAATGGGAAACAAAGATAAGAAACAAATACATGCATTTTACAAATGGCAGATATTTGTCAACTGCATAAACCCAGGAAAGCTCTGTTGGAAACATACATAATCGCGTAAGGTAGGATATACACAAAAGGATTTATTGAAAATGTTAACTAGCTCTAAATGGAAAGAAACGTGAAACACAATCGTGGTGCTTCGCAACAGTAACGAGTATTAGTTAAACCAATGCTACCGATGAGTTGGTTATAGCCAGAAAAGAAAAACAAGCTATATCTCAATCTGCCCGTGTGACATTAAAGTGGTACATTACTGTATTACCATGCGGGAAGAAAGGGTTGGCGGACATTGGTCCGTTTGTGTGGAGGATCCGCAAAAGTGCAACACCTGATGATACCGTTTCCCTTGCTGGCCTCGCTAGGTTACTTGCGCTATCGACACTAGACCCTAATCCCCTGGTTAGATGCATGTATAGCCTGTGCCGCGGTCGATTTCCTGCTCGCTAAGAACTGGAGCGGTGGAACCTTGCCTGGCACAGCGACCGGCACGCACGACATTCCACAACGGCCACCCGGTGGTACTAGTCATCGGGATCCATTCGGGGCTAGTTCGGTGTGCGTTGCTTCCGTCGTGCGGGCCCGTGTACGTGTGTCAATGCCGAAACCCGAGGCGATACTAATCCTAAACTACCGAGGAAACGGGTTTAAGCGGGCGACCCTGGACAACGAAACCACTTACCCATAGTTAAAGCTGTTCTCCATGTCCTTGTTGTACCAGGACTGGTTGTGGCCGCCATGGTTCCGGTTGGAGTGGTGCGGATGGGGCGAGAACGGCATCCGGGAACGGTTGCGGGGGACCGCACCGCGCGAGTACGGCCTCCGCGACGCACCGGAATGGTTCGGGTTCATCATGGCGTCGCTGGGCCGACGACAGACCACTTCCCTCCTGGCCGAAGTTACTCCCGACCGAGCGATTCGTCCTTTCAGGTGCTTTCCACGGGGATGTTGGATTTATTCTGGATCGGATTCGGAACGTCTGACGTTTGGTAAACCACAGATTCCTGCGATCGTTTCAAATCGCCAATTGATAGCTACTACGATTGCTCGGTTTTGAAAACACTCTCCGTACACTCCAATGGAACAGACTCGTAAAGACCACACTACACTACGACCATCGTAAACGGTCGCATTCAGTAGCAGATAATTGCTCCGTTAGCGACGTTTTGGAGCGGTTTTGACGTGTGTGACGTTTGCTTGGTTTTTTGTTTTAAAACTCACTCCAGAAACTCTGCCACCGAGATTGAACGGTGCATCCAGCAGTACTCTTTCATCAACTCTCACTCACAAGTACGACTCACGTTCCACAATCTGCTGCACCGCAATCGCGCCTGCTGAAATAAGTAAACCTCACTTTAGAGCGCCTCGACTTCATTCACAAGATAAGCTTCACTTTGGGGCCTGTAAACAGAAGCCTCTCCTCGTCAACACGCCCAATAACACTAGCACACCCCCTCCTGTACGTTTGACGAAGAGGCAAAACACTACACTAACACACCAAGCCCTAGGAGCTGATGGTGGTCGCCAGGACACTACCGATACTGGCTGCTTGGATGTTGATAGTCGATCACACGGACTCTCGCTTTAACGATGATGGAGGCGCGTGGTACCGGATTGTTGATGGTAGTAGTGTAGTGCAGGTTAATTCACATAACCTGCTACTACATCACTAACACCACGGCAACCGATGGGGCTAGCCCATCGTTCCCTTTTTCCGGAGGGAGCTTTTACGGCGAGCCGCGATGGTCGGACATGGAAACACAACCCACACTCACACGCATGACCCTCGGACAGAAGTTACAATCAACGGCCATGCAAATGGCGTATCGTGAACTCGTGTATTCCTTAGTCCCTCCGTTCACGATGCGGATGCCGGAAAGAGATACTGATTAAAGGAAATTCACCACGGGCTACCAACTCTGCGCACCACTAGCTGTAAATGAAAGTAGTAAAGGAAAACGGAAAGAAACATTTCATTAGAACAACATTGTGACGGTTTAAAAATAATAAAAGAAAGAAGTGTACATATTCATGTGGCACATGAAAGCATGTAAAAAGCAACGCTCGGACACACTACACACGCGGCCATCTTCGAAGATGGAGCCGCCCCGCGAAT
>KE524936.1:2930-13952 GCA_000441895.2 Anopheles sinensis | reverse complement strand
TAAGATGGGCGCCCCGAACGCTCTTGGTTCCGCTCGGAGGAAGTGCAATAATCCATTATTATTCCATTTTCCTCCCGAGAATTCGGACGGGTTAACCACAACCAAATGGTTTCGGCGGCGCTCGTCAGTCGTTGTTTCATTTTCTCCCTGCATCTCTCACTTCCTTCCTGGGGTCTATTGAAACTCCTTCACCTTCTCCTGGTTTTGCAGTTGCGTACACATTTTTTTTCTTCTCGTCTGTTGTTTCCCTTCTGTTCTGGCGATGCAGCTTTCGGCCAAGTGCATGATCAGTAGCTGGATCGAGGGCGCGGAAGTTCCTCGGATCCAACACACTAAGTAACCGAGCGCCGGGCGCTTTAAGTGGGAAGGTTCCATTTTTCATCGCATCCATACAAAACAACGCCGAATGAACAAAAAGAGACGTGAAAAACCTCAAACCGAGCCCTCAGCGCGAAGCTACTGGCCATAGACTTCATTTTCGGGCTTCTCGTTAGTCAGCAGAAAGGCGTGAAAAGTGTGCCGTTGGCCGCCCGTGCAGCCTTTACGCCGCGAAGGTCATTCGTCTTCCATCGTCCGGCGAGTGGCCAACATTTAGGGGTTCTGCTGGTTCGCGTCTTGACTTGGGCTCGTTCGGGGTTTTTTGCTGCCGTCTCTCCTCTCTTTCGCCTCATGTCCCATTCATCTAATGGACCAGTGTTTACTGGAGAGAAAAATATTTCTCCCCGGGGCCACCTGGCGGTCGAAGGTTACGGACGGTAGCGTGTCTAGTTCGGATGGGGGTGGGCATTTTCCTTTTTGCTACCGTCTACTAGCCGGTAGCTTGGTATCCGTTCGCAGCAGTAGAGTAGATAGTTTCGCTCCGGCAGATCCGTTAGGTTGCAGTTTTGCTCGGTGGCAGGGCACATTCCATTAGCACCGGTATCATCGTCATCGTTCTCATCATCGACACGGACGCTTTTATTGGACCATCACATTCCGAAAGCGTTGTGTTCGATTTCACGTAAGTGCCATTTGCTGGCATTGGATTAGGTTTGGGTTTTGATGGCCGAAGTGGAACCGAAAATGGTTCATCAAAAAAGGATTCAGATTCGTGAGGATGAATTTCACCACTCCAAGATGTGGTGTTTTGAAAAGTTTCAAAACAAAAAAGAAAAATAATCAAATTACTATCTGCTGAAACATTGCTATTTACTGAAACATTCCACAGCAATGATGAAACCTTAATCTGAGTCAACTTTAAAAAAAAAACGAGAGTTGCTTAAGACAAACAAGGTTACACAAAATGTAAGTCACATGTATTCTCCCTTAACGAGGTAAGTGTTAAGAACAAAAACCTTTTCTTAAGATCAACTGTAGGCTCATTTTGAATACCTCAAATAAAAACTTATCTCACGATAGAGAATTTCAAAATAAGCCATTATAGACAGTTGAATGAAAAAATAGTTTTGAATGATTTTAGTAAAAAGCGTTACTAATTGAATGCAGTGCTAAATAAGTAATTTCAAGAAATACAACGGACAGATAAGATTTATTGATTGCTACCAAAACTCGCGTTCATCAATGTTACTTACTTGCATAATAAATCTTATTTACTCGTTCAAAATTAAAAGTGCTCAGGCAATCAATCTTTGCCAATCGGACGTATTTAAAATTTCTCAATACAAAGGTAGCTTCGGCTTTTGAGAAAATGTTAAATGTTACTTTGTCAGTAAACAGTAAATTTGGGAATCGATAAGTCTTGTTTTTTTAGTCTGTAACTTGATGATTTAGTTCTTATCATCTTTATACAAATTGGGCTTATTGTTAACATAATTCATGTCATTAACAAATCATATTACATGCTCCATCGAAAATATAAATATGTTATTGCACAATAACAATATGAATATTACTTTAAGGGGTTTTCAAGATAAAGATTACTGATAATCTTATCCAATGTAACGAAAAGAACAAAACTTGTTTTAATATAATTTGTAGTTTTTTTTCGCATTAGCATATCCATTCTATTCTTTCTCACAAGAATTGTATTCATTCACAAACATGCAGAAATGTAGGAAAAATCTGACAAAAGGAAGAGATTTAACAAGCGCTCTGCAAATATAATAAAGAAAGCAATTGATTGTCATTCCAGTACAGGTCCGTTTTTTAAACAGGTGATAAAAACCTCCCCAGTGCGGCACCAGCTGTCATCGAGGGTGTTCGGGTGGGCATTTAAGTTATGAAGGTTTATTACATCTATCGATGATCCTTTTCGCTATTGACACAGCTGGAAACCACCGTTCGCCGAAGACCACGTTAGGCGACCTAAGCACGGGAGCCAATTGACGGTGAGGTTTATACTCACGGTTAGGATATGTTGCTCCTGGTTTGTTTTTTCCTTCTACTGCTGATATCCTCTTCGGATATCCTTTTTCTATGCGTCCAGTGTAAAAAGCCATACTTTGAAAATCCCTCCGTTTGTCGAGTGAACACTTACTCGTAAGCCTTTTGCTTTGTCACTCGAGGGACAGGAAGGCAGGACGGCATCCGGACAGGACAAAAAAAGAAACTTATCCCGCCTTCGTTGCCCTTGCTTCACCGCCGCAACCGGGAACGTTGGCGTTGTAGAGTGCTTGACCACGACCATGTTACTGTGACAATAAAATCCCCATGTTTATTTCACCATTAAGCGAAAAAGTGACACCGGCGTAGCCGAGCGACAACAAACCCGCTCGCACAGGCCCCGGGAATCCTTTTCCCGAAGCTATCAAAGGACGACTTTTCCTGCCCGTTTGCCCTTCAGCATAGAAAAGTTTTTTTTTTACTCAACGCGCAACCAAAAGAACTCGTAAGTTACCCCTTTTCCGAGGTGGTTGGCAGCGGTATGAAGCAAAATACTTAATCTCTCGCTCCACGACCTCTCGGTACTGTGCTCCTCTGTCCTTTTCTCGTAAAGTGTACATATATGTGTGTGTGTGTTTGTATGTGTGTAGCTATGGAGTGAATGGTGAACGGTCAATTTCCTCCATCCTATGTCATTCGCTCTGCCCGGTGTAGGAAGCTTTCGGGTCAGTTTCCTTGTTGCCTTCGGTTAGCGTCGTATATCATGTCATTTATGGAGCTAATAATTTTCCCAGAACTTTTTCCGTTTGTTTTTTTTGCTTTCAAGAACACACACAAATACACACAATGTGAACTTTCATCGATTCTGATGCAACTCTTTTTGGTCTTGTAGGGCAAGAAGGTTGATAGGTTCAGTTTCTTCTTGTGCTCTCTGTAATTTCTCGTGAAATGCTCTTTTCTATATTATTTGCTACTTTTTCCCGCTCGTTCATTAGAAGTTGGTAGCGGGGTTCTTCTTTGAGTTTATTTCCCTTTCAAGACTGAGCAGTTTAAAATTTATTTTATTTTTTTTCTTGTGTTATTTCATCTCTCTTGGGGAAGCAAGTTTTTCCGTTTGTTTTGTCACCCCATGATGACCATTTCCCGCTTCCCGCCGATGGACACAAAATGAAGCTATTGGAGATGGTTCTCAGTGCGGTGTTTGGTTGTCGAGTTTATTTTTGACTACTTCTTTTCAGTTTCTTTCCTAGTTTTATTTTTTCGTTCACGTACTTCCATGCATGGCTCGTTATTGTCCTTTGCAGTTGTGCAGTGTTTGCACGTTTGTCGTTGGATTTGTGTGGGGTGTCGAATGCATGAGTTTGTAGTTTTGTGGCTGTTTGCTTGTTTGATTGCCGGTGTTGTTTTTTCTGCTGTTTTGAAATGTTTCTGTCATTGTGAGGCATTGCAAGCTCGAAAGCATCCTGGTTTCGGATAAAACCAACAAAGCGCGGCAGAACGACAATTCATGGAACCCATTGTGTCTGGAAATGGGTTTTCTTTTCTTTTTCATTTCACACAAAGAGCTTAGTACATTGCTCGAGTAAGTGTGAATTGGGTAAACACGCGGCAAACAAACATCCCCACACCTGAAGTTGTGGTTTTTGTATACATTTTTGCCGTTTTCTAGTGTTTGTTGAAAGCAGATTTTAGTTTTTCCCTGAATGGGCATTTTGAAACATTTAACCAAGATATAAAATGTTAAAATCTAAAATATAAAAGCATGAATCGTAGTAACAGCTCCCGATGCGAGGTGCAATATCGAGAAACATGTCATAGAAACAAAGAAAATTAGCAAATTAATAATTAAGGATAACAATACTCGATGGCCAAATGGAAGAAATATCACATTGAATGTTAGCCTTTGAAAACATTAACTCTGAATGCTCTTCAGCTTCCTCAACCCTGGCGGTAATAGAACCTACAAAGTAACAGAACATTCCCCGCTGCACGGGCATTTGATTTATTTTATTTTACTGACCAATTTTATCTTCTTTAAAAATATATTTGAAACCTTCACCGCTCCGAATCCTTCCCATTATGGCACGAAGCTGAAATGAACCTGTTCCCCGGAGACGTCTTAGCGTTTGGCGGTCGGCGAAACGCAGAAACAATAAATCATTGTAGCACCGGTAGGTATTTACCAGCCGGGGAATTGACTTGAGCTGCTGCTGTCGACGTGTGCCTTTGTGGTTTGAGGGTGCCGTCAACGTCCTGCCGGCGTACGGATGAGAAATGAAAAGTTGCTCGCAAGCTGCTTTCATTTTACAGACAATTTATTTTCACCATTGCTCATCAACCGGGCTGCCCTTGCTTCGCTCGCGTCTGGTTCTTCGCTGGAAAGCATCGCCCTTTCGCTGCATCGCAGCTGCGAAGCAAAAGATTACCTTTTTCTTTTACAGTCCAACATTTCGGGTGAGCTCGAGCGAGAAAAGAGCCCGAAAATGGGGTAAAAAATAGCAGATTCAAAAAAGGAGAAGAATTTATTCATTTGCACCCCTCACATGGGATACGGGCGGAAGTTGCACTTTCTTCCTAGTCTTATCTCTCTTAGGGTTTGAATATTTAAACTAAAAAAAAACTCACTCACACATTCACTCTCTCACAGCTCTTCCTCCAGTAGCTTCTGGAAAACGTGCACAACTAGCGAAAGATGGTAAAAGTTTTTAATCAAATTTAACTCGTTTTCTTATTAAACAAATCATTCCGAGACACCACGGGAGAAAGTTGGTTAGTTAGTTGGCACAAGTTTGCTATCTTCCACGTCCTGCGTTCTCACCAAACGGTTCCAGCTGACGATGGATGATTCAGTGTAGCATTTTGTTACGTTTGATGTGACGCAGATTGCCATGTCAACGTGCGCTTCCATTTACCTGGTTGCATTTGAAAGGATTTAACATCACTTTTAAAGAGTTAAGGGAAAAATAATTAAAATGCATGCTCAAAGTAAACTGGAATAATTTTTTAGTCTGAAAAGCAACATTATCTTACTTTCATCCGTGAGAAAATCTCTCTAAAGTTAAAATCACCGATCAATAAACTAGAAATAAAAAGATCATGCATATAACTAAATTGCACTGCTAATAAAGTTTTGTTTGTTTCGTTAAATTTGTTCATTTAACGGATATTGAAATTTTATAAGTTTTAAACGCATTATGAATCTAACCCTGTTGCACAATTTTTATTGAAAGATCCAATATCAAATACTCAATTTTTACACTCACTTCAATTTGAACTAACATTCAAAACAAAGTTCTCCATTATTACACGACATGATGAAAATTGATGCCCGACTCTTTCTATTTTTCGTTCTATTTACTAATCCTAGAATAGTAGATCGAATTCAACCAACTATTTCATTTAGTTCATCGAAAATTCATCAACGTAGAATAATTTTAGTTTTTATAAATCTTCTTGTAATGCTATAATACACTTGTTCTACATCTCCCAAATTGATTGAACATAAACGTTCTCGGTTGAGTTTGATGTCACTCCCACCTGCAATCAATTTTCAACGTGCATCCATTTTCGATTAAAAGTTGCACCGTTCGTCAACTCGCGGATGTCGGTACGATAGACAACTAAAGGCATGGTAAGGCAACGACTTTGCACGTGTCACATATAGGGCGGTAGAACAGTTTCAAGGCGTTCACTACCTTGGTACACAATTTTAATTAAACCTTGGCTGAAAGAGCTTGTAGGCAATACAATTAGTAACCACGAGATGGTGTCAAAGTTTTTAAGAGAAAGTAGCTAATTTCATCTCCTTGGATCGGTGTGCAAGGAGCGTGTTTATCGTAAAGTTCGAGATCGATCGTGCACCTATGGATGCGTTTTTGATGACAACAAAATAAACCAATTATAAGTTCAGGCTAATGATGAACGCGTTTGGAAAAATAAACCCAATTCCAACGTTGATTTCGTGCTTCACTTAACTGTCCTTTTGCCGGCTGTCATTAAAAGTCGCATTTCAGTGTTTTTAATTTAAATTTTATGCGCATTTTTTTAACGGCTCAGAGTACCCAACCGGGAGGTGCTAATGTGGGCTGAGTAGGCAAGATGCCAAAAAAGTGAGAAACCCCGCGGAGCAGAAGCAAACTTTACCAGCCATTTATTTTCATTAACCATTAGCATTGTTACTGTCGATGGCGGGTGGGACGGGCGTAACCTTGCGCCCCCACCCATTTCCCAATCCATCTCGTCACCCGGAAATCATGATCGTCGCGCCCGGCATTACCCGGTGGCGTGCACTGGAATTCATTTGAAATTAGATTTACAGCAATTTAAGTACTCATAATTCGTGAAGTGAAAATTGAATTCCATCCGCCGTTTGGTGCGTTTTATTTGTCACACGAGCCGGCACCGACGACAGCTCGTCGTCGGGTTTTCCCTTAATAGTTACGCTCGTCGGTGGTTGGAAAGTTTTCCTTTTCGGATCCTTCAAAAAACAGGCCCCCGTTTGCGAATAAGAAAACGCGGTGTTTTTTGTCGTTCACCAGTTCTAACCCTTGGCAGTTTATTGCGTTTGTGTATCGCGGCCGTTTGCTACTGGCCAGATTGTACACGTTTAAAACCGGGCACCTTTTGGGGTATGCTCTCTGAGGTATGAAAATTTAATGGTTATTTGTTTCGTTGGGAACATCGCAAATGTACGCCCGTAATGTGCCAACCAAGGGCCAGCCTTTTCAGCTGTGCCTTTGCTTTGTTGAAGTCGCATTTTGGCAGGATTTGCACCGGAAGTGGGATGCAGCACACCGCGGGCACACATACATACATCACGGAGAAGTTTATGCTAGTATAGTTTGTTGGGTGTTTTGTTTTGGCCGCTACACGCGGGTAGTACATGAATTAGTAATTAACCGTTGGTGTGCATCGGTGCTCGACACATTCGTGTGCAGTGCAGTAGGATTGCATTGTACGAACACTCGCGCAGCAAGCAAACTTTCGACCACTTGGTGACGTAGATGGAATGGGACTTGATTTGAATTTATTGCTACCCGGTTGGTTACAGGAACGTTTCGGCTTGGAGCATGGAGGGACCGGAAATGCCAGCGTGATTGTTGTGCCCGAACTTGGGCGATTACAATTTCTAATGCGACTGCCATTGTGCACCAGCTGCGAATCCTGCTCGGAGTACGTAAGAACTCCTACGTCGCATGGCAAATCTTTGCAACGTGGAACGCTGTGTATTCATTTATAATTGGCACGGAAGTTGTTTGTCGAACGTATCAGCATTATTTGAATTTGAGTACGCGGATTCCTTTTAACAAATGCCAAAAGTTAAACAAAGTTATTCAAACCCTAATCTATCTCCATCATTAACAAAACATTCATATTTAATGAAAACACTGATTCCACTTGAAGAAAACGCCTCGAAGGCATTTAAGCTGAAGTGGAAAAACAAATACCCTGCCTCATTTGCAACAAATCCTTCACTAAAACGTTGTTATTAGTTTGTTTAGCCTGTTGTCTCACCACCAAGTACACCACCCGAGGGGTAAAACATGGCAGCGATGAATGGCAACCCCTCATGTGGCGGTTATTATTGCTGCACCCCGCTGGGCGTATCGAGAAAACGATGATGTGCGTTGCGTGAAGATGGCAGGCGTTCAATGTGGTACAGTTGTGCGTTTCGTGCTCCCTATTTCCTACACGACAGAGGGATGATGGATTTGGTAACACGTAATCGATGGCAATTTGTGCGTGTCTGGCCGGAGAGTGATGTGCACCAGGCGAACTGTTCGCTACAGGAAGGCATAGAGAAAATGGGAGGACATTTGTAGGAAATAAATGTAAGCAAGTAACATGCCTTTCATTATGTTAAACTGAAATCATGATAGAAGTATAGAAATAATGTTAAACAAACGAATGCGATGAAAGTATTTAAACAAAATGATGTAATATTAAAACATAGCTTTCAATCAAATAAGGAAACAAAAAGCCACCAAATAAGGAAGAAAAACTTACGGACGGTGTAAATGGATTAAAAACTAATAACACATTTCGCTCCACATCCTGGCTATGAAATGGAGCTCTCCCTACGTTGCTGGAGGAGTAATAAATTATGTACATGCCGCACTATGATGCGACGTTCTGTTCCGGGCAGCTAACAATCATTATCAACAGCAGCGACAGCAGCAGCTCCAGCAGGTTGATGTAATGTGCTTTCGAAGCCAGGGTAACACGAACAGACACACATACCGGCCCGTGTGCCGCCGTACGGCCACTTAAAATGGCAAGAATGATGTATGCTTTGTTAATCATAACGAAGCAGTTACCAGTAATGACGGAGCCTGCCGTGGCTGACGCCATCGTGCTGGGCACATGCCGGGTTTCTCCAGCTCGCACGAGTGTCCCTTCGTCCTGTGTGTGGGTTTGTGTGTGTGTGCTTGAATGTGTGACACGGACAACGGGGCACGTTTCAACACTGACCTACCTGTCAGCGGGAAACGTTGCGAGATTATGTTAACAAGAGTTGCAGGATCCCGCTTTTAAGCTCGCTTGCATTCCGGGAACTGCTTGTTCCTTATGGATTTACATTGCTACCAGATTTTGTTGCTTAGTTTCAGCACTGAGTATTTTGTTGGGCGACACAAGATAAAGATATCGTTTACAATGGCAAAATATATATTTCGAGAAATACGGACCAAATGCAATATTGTGTTACGTAAAGTGATAAAAATTAAAAATTGTTTAGGGTCTTCGCATACGGAAAGATTGAAAAGTTTGTTCTTTATTTCATGCTCTCTTTTTTCCACACTGGTTTCTAGCTTCCTTTTTGCAATCAGTAAAGCTTGTTACCATTGCCCACAAAAAATCAAAGTTAGATTTATTTTAATTAACAAAAAAAAAACAAAACGATTTCAATTTGAATTTGGCTCTGAATTGTTAGACAATTGAAATATCGTGTTTTTGATTTCAGTTTTTACCAGTTTTTACCAAGTTTACCACAAACAGGCAAATTTATTACGCAATTGTCTGGAATAAGTTAGTGGATCCAAAGAGAATGAAATTTACAAAAATAACTAAAAGTTGATAGTTTTGACGTGATAATTGATCCATCGTTTCATTCGTAGTATAACCATTAAAGGGAAAACATCTCAAATAAGGATGACTCAAATGTTTATACGAAGTGTTGTCAGCTTATATTTGATTAGGAAACTATACCTTGCCATGGGATTTAAAATAAAGTTTTTGATGGCACTGCAAATACAACATTCATTTATTAATGTGCCTGAGGATTGGTTGCTAAATTGAAAAAAAAAAAATAAAGAACATGTCTGGCAGTTATTTAAATAAAAGGCGTAATCCGTACTTGCGGGTTATAGCAATGATCGTAGTGTGAAAACCGGTGTCCTTATCTTGAGCTATAGCTGCCTGTATCCATTCATCAGTAAATATTCAAGGTTATATCTAGTTCCAGGTTTAATTAATTGGTCTCCACTGTTTAGTATACATTTGCTCATTCACAAAATGTTGACCTATTTTAGAACGTTTGTATAAGTTCACAATAAGCTACTCAGGACTAGAAAACTTTTGTAAATAGAGATAAATTTTGCTCTGGCTTTTTTGATATTATCATTGTTTGCCATTAATCCGTTAATGAGCTGTTTGTTGCATAGAAATTACGACTGTTTCCTAGTTTCTAATTACATTTCGTACCCTATAAACTCTAGTCCAGTTTCTCATCTGATTATCATTTCTTCTCTAGTACCAAGTAAATAAAAAAAACTGGGTTTGATTATGCAAACATTCTTTTGATACGCTATTGTTCCGTGAGATTCTTGGGGTTGTAATCAGAAGATGAAAAATTCATGTAATGCACAAAAACGATCTATGCTCACTTTCTGTGACAACAATTTGGCAAGGCGTTATGAGATGTTAAGATTTACAAAAATAAGACACACATACCCGCTATGCTCGCACACAGCCGGACGCCTCCACTACTGGCATTTATGGTGGGACAATCATTTTTCCCCGAAAACCGAAGCGACAGGCACAAAACAGCATGAAACAATTAGCTTTAATTTATGGTGTACGTTTTTGTCGCCTGTGCCTTTATTTTGTAACCGGATGTTCGGGCGCTACTTTAGCGCGTATTTTTGTCGTTCCCCCCATCCTTCCCACCCACCCACCAACGCTAAGGTTCCTTTTGGACGAGGAAAACTTCTTTGTGCAAAGTGAAAGCAGCCAAAGCGTGGGTTTAGAATAATGGACGGCAACAACGGGACGTTCGAGCAACGGCAAGGATTCCGCACAAATAAAAACAACAAGAGCCGCAAGAAGCCCGTCGGCGGAAACGATACAGGCGTAAAGTTTTTGATGGAAAATTTAAGCAGCGTGTGCGGCTGGCCGGCAATCCACCCCTCGTCAACGATAAGCGCCGTTGCTCGACGAAGGTCAACGTCGCAGGACGCACCCGGAGATTCCGAACGTTCCGAAGGATTGTTGCAAGTGAGCTGAGGCACCCTTTCTTTAGTTTTTTTTTTTGGTCCTACCTCTTCCAGTCACCGGGCCTTTGGATTCCTTTTAAGCCGGTTTCTTCGTCCAAGATTGTAGGTTGTTTTTCCTACTATATCGGTTTGTGTGTGTGAGTGTGTTTTTTAGGGGAGATATTTTCAAGCAAACGTTGGCTTCCTTCGCTTTCGATAAACTTTTTCC
>KE524932.1:2389-16673 GCA_000441895.2 Anopheles sinensis | reverse complement strand
CACTTTCAATCGATCAACATAAGGTCCCACCACCGGTGGATCGGCTGCATGCTGCAAAGTGTCGCCCTTTCGGTGCCGCCCATCCCCCACTCCGTGCCGCTCGATTCGATCTGAAGTCGTTCGTGTCTGGTCATGTTTTGTATGAATCATTGTTTAGAGCCAACTCCATTCCGCGTAGAAATCCGGCATCTCGAGGGCCAACATCGATCGCTGAGCTTTACAAACCAGCAGCGCGATCTTCACCGACAGCGTTCGCAGTCTCTTTCTTCCATTCTCTATTTCTCCCGCACGCCGGTTCGTATGTCCTTGCCCAATTTGGTGCGTGATGGGTGACGCCGGGGAAGGGTTGAATGGCATCTTTAATATGATTCATACCTCACCGCACTGCATAACTATGGTCAGCTTTGGAAGTAATTGAGGACACACAGAGCAGTAAAACTATGTGAAAATAAAAGCCATGAAATTATACCATTTTGAAAATAAAAGATCAAATCATTGCTGAAAAACAATCCGTTCAAGGAATTAGTTTTTTTTTTCTTTCTAAAATATGGCCGATGAGGTTTTGTGAAAATTGAACAGGTAAATGGACATGCGGTTCAGTAACACTGAAAGTTGTGCGATGTGACGAGAAGAACTGTTACAAAGAAGTGTACAAATTTACGCTATGTTCTACCCTTTTCATAGACTTAACGCAACTTTCACTTAACGATATCTATAAACAAAGCAACAATAGTTTTCGTGACGAAATATCAGTCTTCCAGATTGGCCATCACATATTCTAGACCAAAATTCCGTCGATAACCTTTGGAGAATCCAGGGTAGATTATTTTACATAGGAGATGCAGTCAATTCGATGCCAAATTATATTTTTAACATAGTTTAAAAAAATATCACATAAACTAAGCACATGTTGTAGGTTTTTAAAGACATTATTATGAAATAAAATTACAGTTCGTTCATAGGAATTTCCTTCAACAGAAACAATAATCCTTTTATTACAAAATGGTCACTGTACCAAAGCTGGTCTTCAAAGCTCCAAAGAAAATCTAAAAGTAATGAGTTCAAAAGGCAAGTATTGTTTGAAAAATAATTCAGAATTTCTTTAACCAACAGTAAGTAAAGAATTAAAAGAATGGGGGTGCATTTATAAGATTTCGCTCACTGTATATTGAGGCGATTCTTTTTTGCGGTTTGCAAAATATTGCAGATTTTATAACACAAAACCAACATTAGCCTATCAGAAGTATAAGTGTTTCCGAAACTTTTAATGTATCCGTATGACTTTAATACTTTTGATTTATGTTATGTTCAAATTTCCCATGTTTGCCTTCCTCCTATGTCCGCGCACTGTGCCCCACTGTGCGCGCTCCTGTGCGCTCGAGCAACCTTCAAAAAGCTCCGGCGTGCGCTCGTTCGTGTGTGCGTGCGCATATCGTGCGCGAAGCTTTCGCGACACGGCGCCAGCCTCAATGTTTATATCTCGCTCGCACTCTAGGTCAAAAATGGAAGGGTGATTCTCGACGTTTGCTGCACCCAACCACTAGCAACCCCCCAAGAAGGCGATGACGATTCATTGACGGTTCATTGAGAACCGCGGAAGGGTACGATAAAACACTGTGGGGGAGAAAAAAAACTCTTATGACGTTGGGGCACGCGTCCATCGAGGAGGAGGACGCTAGCTCGATTGCGTTGGTCGGTTCGGTCAATTTCATACCGCATCGAACCCGAAAACGAAACGGACGTGCTCGAAACGGATTCATCCCCGGTTGCTCCGAAGACGACGGTCGAACAGAATCGAACGTTCCGGCTTCGGTAGTGTTAGCAGCAAGTGTCCTGTGATTCTATCCCAAGACTCATTAGAGTGACTAGTTTGGTGCGTTTTACGATTGTGTACTGAGAGTGAAGTAATATAAACCAACAATAGCGATGGGATCCTTGCGATCCACTTCTAGTGCGCGTCTGCTCGTGTGTTTAACGATATGCTTCGAGCTGCTTACGGCGGTTGGGGCTGTGATCGGTGGAGACAATGCCCCCGTCGGTGAATTTCCCCACATGGCCCTGCTGGGCAGGCCTTGCAGCCAGCCGCTACGATACTCTTTTACCTCCGACACCGGCGACTGCACCGAGTACGACTGGTTCTGCGGCGGATCGCTGATCTCTAATCGATTCGTCCTGACGGCGGCCCACTGTGCCCACACGGAGATGCAAAACCCGCCGACGGTGGTACGGCTCGGCGAGTACGACCTGAACGACGGTACCGAGGTGCCCCATCAGGACTTCGAGGTTCGCGCGATCGTGCATCATCCGGGATACAACGGCATCCAAACCTACAACGATATCGCGCTGGTGGAGCTGGACCGGACGGTCACGTTCAGCCGGTTCATCCAACCCGCGTGCCTGTGGCCACACGATACGATCCCGGACGAGGCGCCACTGATAGCCACCGGTTGGGGAAAAGTTGGACATTGTAAGTGATTGTCCCCGCATGCATTGGATGCGTCAACTGATTTATCCATCCTGTGATGCTTGATTCATCTCGGAAATGAGTGAAATGATTTACAGAAGACAAGAATCAGAGCCCTGGCCGATGTAATATATGTGCTTAGCACACGCACATAGGTTTCTGTTTAAAGCAAATTCCGGAAAACCATGAACATCTCTGATGTGATCCATTCGCAAGATAACAAACTTTCTCCTAATGGTACCTGTGAATCTTTCTGAATGACTTTCTGAAAGTGGTCTAAAAATCGATACGACACAAAATGGCCAAAACTGTTGCTTAAAAATTTTCATCATCCAAGATCAGCAAAACCTAAAGAACTGACAATGTTTTCGTGTCCTTCACCGGAAGAGTTACGTAAAAAGTCCATGGTTCGCTTAATTGCGCCGTACAAAATAAGAAATGCCTGCGTGCCATAGTGTTGAGGTGTTTAATACCAGGCAACCAAACTCCGTGCGTCCTAACACGTGGTTTCAGTCGTGTATGAAGAACCATCCAATCTAGCTTATTATATTGAGTACTTTGATCGGAGTTAAAGTTAATAATGTTATTAAGTGGAGTGTGCTAGGAACCATTTCATTTTAAAGATCTTTAAATAAGTGAATAAAAGTGTCATTCTGCCATCCAACAATAAATTGCCTTTAACTCCTGAAGGATGCAACATTGATCATTGCTCCAAATTAATGTGCGAATTTCATCTTATCGCTTTACGATGCAGTCAAAACTTGATTGCGTTTGACCACACCTGCAAGTTTCATCTCGTGCAGTTCCGCTAGATCGAGGATTTCCGGTCATATGAATCACTTTCCTCTGTGACGCACTGATCTCATCCTTGTTTCACTACGCAGACCGATCCGCTTGCGATACGTTCCTACGTGGTGAAAAGGGCAATTGTACCATTTTGAGCTCATTGGGCGCATTTAATTAGAGGTTAATCCTTGCCCGCTCGTTTCCGGTGGCCACCATTGAAACAGGTTTTGAGTTCGAATTTAGTTCAAGTGATCTTCGGGGCAACCGGACAGGTTATGCCTAGCGACGCTGGTAACTAAATTAGATTTTTACGAATTGGGGTTTTTATCTTTGTGTTGTATGTTAATGAGTTTGCAAAGAGGATCGAGGTTTCAAAGATAAGTTCTTTGGATTATTTGGAAATTTAAAAGGTCATTCATGTGCATTAGATGTTCAAAGCCTCCAGTCTAATTGATCCTTTTTCCCATTTCCAGATGATGAACCCGCCACAATTCTTCAGTGCGTCGGAATTCCGATCGTTTCGAATTCTCGGTGCAACCGGCTGATGATGAACCTCATAAACCGGCGGTTGCGCAATGGCATCCTGCCGTCGCAGCTGTGCGCTGGCGATCCGCTCGGTGGCAAGGATACCTGCGAGGGAGACTCGGGTGGCCCGCTGCAGCTGGTGACCCCGCACGAAGAAGGCACCCCCGAGGCCGGTCTCTGCCGTTACCAGATTGTCGGGGTCACGTCGAACGGTGGTATCTGCGGTTCGGCCAACCGACCCGGCATCTACACTCGGGTGTCAGCGTACGTCGGCTGGATCGAGGGGGTGGTGTGGGGCAAGACGCCGGGTGCACCATAAAGGTGCTACACCCTCGATCTCCTCATCTTGTAACTCACACCTCATTCCGCCTCCGCCCTCAAAGCGACAAAGCGCGTGCCAAAGAATGCATTAGACATGACGCACCAAAACCAACATTGCCATTTTGCTTGCCCGCCCTGCGCGAAAACCACGTGCACCCCTCCGTCTGACCCCGGTTTCAGACGGCTCGAGGGGCCCCCCACAATGCACCGTGCCGTTTTTACCGCACTGCTCGGAGCGACCCGAGTGGAAGAACTGACCCTACGCCACGTAAGCCACGAGCGGCCGAAACAGGACTGCGACGTCGTGCACCGACTCCAGCTCCCATTTCGCCACGAAGCTGCTCGGAAGGACATTTTTATCCTAATATTTAACCGACGAACTAATCGAACGATCAGCTGTATTTATTATCTAGCGTAAGCTTTGATATCGAGAGAAAACAATGTAACTCATCCGTAAATGATGCGAAAAATGAAGAAAAAAAATAGCACTAAATTATTTCGACTTAGCCGCGAGACCTGAGCAAACTAGAAGATAAGCGACTGATTTTATTACCGTCTCGTTTATTCCATGTTTTTTTACCGACTGATACATGAAATTTCATTACAAAGGACAAAAAACCCCCATGTATACGCTTAACCAATAAATTTATTACAAGAAAGCTGAACGTGACTCATTGGGTAGAACTAACGCATGCTTGGTTGCAATTGCAACGTTGCATGCGGAATTGCAACAAGTTTGAGAATAATTGTTTAACTTCATCATTCGATTGATCTTGTTCTTAAGGTTTGAATGATAGTTAGCGAGTGTGCTTTGTAACCGAGCTAAATACCTGCAAGTTGAATACATAAAATACTCAATAAAAGTAGAGAGACAATTTAAAGAATTGTTTATGCTATTTGCATTTATAAGCAAATGTGAGTCTTTGAGCATGATCTTAAACCAAGTGGAACGTCCGAAAAAAATGTATTAACACCCTCTGGCAAGGATGAGTAAAAGGTTTGATTTGGAAAAGTAACATCTCCCAATAACCTGACATGTATTCTCGATCCGGAATGCATACACGATCGGAAGCGAATAAAAAGCCGGAATATCCGATCAGAAGATAGAAGATATGCGCATATTTAATGATTGAAAAAAAAACAGTTTTTTGCCTAAGATTCATTCACTTGAGATCGTCGGGGATGACATATTGGAACTTAATTGCAATAAGGTTAGCAATCGCATTTTCTAACAGAATTTGTAACCTTTGTTATTGATCTGAATAACATACCTCAACAAGTTGTCCCGTAGTGCGCACTCTAACAAAACCACATATTTTAATTTGCGCTGATTTATATTACAACACATGTTCGTCGGAACATTTCGGACCATTAAAGAAGAAAATAACAATGATGCAACTCCAATATTGGAAGGTAATAATAATATTAATTTTTGCGACCAATTTCAAATTATGACAATCCAAATTTGGCAGAAATGACCAAATAAATTCTTAATCGTTTTTAATACAACCCTGATATTGCTCACGATATTTCCCAAGAAGAACTGAAGTTCAGAAAAACTTTCTTATGGTGCTAAGACTTTTTTCTTCCTGTCGCGTAGTGGAAATGTGAACACATGAACAATAAAAAATCACATTGACAACAGAAAACGCATGGATCCTGTGGTGGAAAACTTTCAAACTTTCAACTTATCAAAACTTGATCTCAGAATTCTGTTTCTTTAAACCAACTCGTTGCATTAGAAAAAAAACGACAATCGAACCGTTCCATGTACATTTTTTAAAATATTAACTGATTACTTATTACTTAATTTTACATTTGAAAAATGCTACTTAGCAACCAATCGAACGTTTGTAGGAAAAAAGAGAGCATTGGAAGATTATTAACGGCGGGAAAACTATGTTGTCCGCTCATAATTGACTGCGTTGCCCGATAAAGGATAAATGAAAAAACAAGTTTCAGAAAGGATAACAAACGACCTTCGTTTTTTACACTACCATGTTATCATCGCCATGCGTCGCGTAATGCAACATGGGGAAACCTCAGCATGGAGGTCGAGGCCACATTTCTGCAATTTGTGACCTAGCACCCGAGCACGTTTTCAGTCGCAGTTCCGATAAGGGAGTATTTCGTCGGTGATTATTTAATACATCAGTTTTCTCTCGTATAGCAACCGAGGGGAACGAAATTCACGTGGTTTCAATCGAATAGATTGATGTTGGTTGCCAATTGAGATTTTCCAACTCAATTTATATTCGAAGAAAATATTAACAAATTTCCCTGTGACGCTGCAATCTATGGTTGAGTGCATTATCCTAGCATGGTTACATCAGTGAGTCGGCTGAAATGATCGTATGCAATAGGATATTCTTATGTAGGATCACACTAGAAGGATAAATACTTCGTATTTATGAATAACACACCTTGAAATATAATATAAAGGAGAAACACGTCATTTCATAAGTCTACTCTAATGAATCCTACACTGTGCCATTAATATGAGTATGTAGTAAGACGCTGACAAAGTACGCATATAATGTTTGAATATCTAACTAAATGAAACTAGCAGGAAACAAACGTTTTTAGTGAAAAAATCTACGACATGTTTGCTACAAAATGCAGTTCTACAAATCTGAAGAAATAGTTTGTAAATTAAAAAATATTTGAGTATTATAAAAACTCCTCTTGATGGGGCAAAAATACACGCGTTTTAAACCTTGCTTCAAAACAATTTTTAAAAAATACTCGGCATCTATACATGGTTTTCTTTTTCTACTTATTAAGGACCTTTTTCATACCTTTAAAAAAAACTGTGAAGGCTTTCATAATCTCTCCTTAGCCGGAAATTTTTTGGATTTTTAACATTGTTGAATGTCTTTTTGATTTCACAAAATATTATTACAAATAACCAAACATTACGTTAATGATCGCGTGATCTTAAGTAAGTATCTAGCAGAAACCATTTGACACCTGCGGCCTTTTACCCTACCAATACATTTTCACGTATAAAAAAAATATCTTGAATCAATAAATTTCTTGATTCTGACAAATGGTTTTTAAGTCGTTATAAACTAAACAACCACCATTTTGTATACATTTTTGAATATAACGTGAGCAACTAAAAGCTAGTTGCTGAATCCTGGTAGCGCACAGTGGAGCTTTCGATCCTACAGTGAACATATGTATTCACCATTCCTTTTCATCCATTCCATCCGAAGAGGCTTGGCTTTTATGGTATCAGTTGTTGGTATTTCTATTTCTCTTTGTCCTACTGTATACATGGAAGGTCAATGGGCAAAAGTACATAGGAGAACTCACACTGACCTATGTGTATGTTAATTTGAAATGCGCCACAATCAGCAATCTTTGATAATTGTTGCCTGAAAATTGAATCTATGCCCGATTTTATGTATGGAGTGTTAATATATCACCAGTATTGAAATGTCTTCTCGGCTTCTCAAACTTTATTTTTAATGGTGGTACAACAATTTGTTAATTGCTACCTTTTTTCCAACGGTTGAAGGACATTAAAGACCGCTACCTTGCTCTTCCGCGTTCAGAGCAAATGACCTTGTTGTATGTTTGATTCAAGTTTCAGTTCTCACATTTTTTCGAATATGTAAATTGTCATGACGTTTTCATTCCGAAAACTAGTTTTGAAGTTAACGATTTTCTATGGAATTGAAAACTCGTTTCACAAACCTGTTCTTGTAGAAGAAGAATATTTTTGGACTTATGTAAAAGAATCCCGCTATATTTAACGTAGAGCCTATACTAGGATGAGCCGTGCCTCTTCAACTCGTTCGTTTTTTCGTTCCAGAATTAAAATATATTAGTAAAACTAGTTGGATTAAATTGAGTGTATTATTCGCAAAGTATACCAGTGTAATGTAGTACACAGCGGAGCGTCATCCTGTAGGTGCCACCAGGCACGTGCGGTGAGCAGCTAGGCTGCTACACAGGAGCTGCAGGAGCTGCAGGATCTGCAGGAGTCTCCAGCGTAAGGGTTTTGCGAAAGTCCAAGCTACTTTTGGCGTTAATGTGGATAGCGCACGTAGGGTTTACTAGGTAAAAATCCTGCATTCGGAATTGCGCTCGAATCTAAGAAGATTCCCCCGACGCTAATAAAAAAACAGTGTAATATACGATAAGGATACGAATAAAATGAAATTACGGCAAATATTATTACGTAAAAGAAAAACTTTAAAATAAGTTTTTGTTTTCTATATATTTGAACGGCCAGGCCGTATTGTACATATGCAATTTTGAAATTGTTTATAAAAATAATAGATAAACTCAAATATATTGTGGTCCAATCATACAAGATTCAATAGAGATAAAATGTGAATTCATGTCGATTGAAGGATGTTTTAAATATGTTAAGGTAATTAAGAAATGTTTATTCATGGCAGTGAGTGTTGCTCTCTTCGTAAGTTTGATATCAATTAATTAATAGCAAATTATCTTTGTGTCTCTAGTCATAGAAGATTCTGAAGATTTCATCTAATGTCGCGCTTCAACACAAGCATCTTAATCCTTTCTAAATTTAAGAATGCGGCGAATTAAGAGCAAAAATTTTCATCCAATCAAGACTATGGGGGGGCTTAACCAAGTTATTTTTTGTTAAGCAATACGTACGTCATTGAAACAGTTTACAAAAATGGTTCTGCTAAGCATTCTTGTAGGCAAAATTTGTAAACGAAACCGATTTAAATTGGACTGAAAACCATGAACGCCATGATTTAATAAGATTAGAGAGGTTTGTGTGACCATTCGCATCTTTATTATTATTACATTGAGGCGGCAACTCGTCCTTATTCATTGATCATCTTGAAAATGCTGTGTCCTCGGAATAATTTAGAATGTTTTATCAACTATCTTTTTGAAAAATACTGATGAAGCTGACATTCAGTACTCATACTTTAATCATTATCCTTCGTTGCCAGTCGATTTGTTCTCGACCATAGTCGATAAGTTTTTGATTCGAAGTTTATTTTTGAAAGTCGTCAAGTTTTCATACTCCGGGAAGCAATTGTAATTGGCTAAATTGATGCTAGCCCTCTGTGCTTCCAGCGGGTCACGATACCTTTGGATTCCAAAAGGGATGGCTACAAATCTATAAAATCGTAGTTAAATATCCTCCAGAGTTTGCTCCAACATTCTTGCAACATTCAGTTTAGTTCTCAATCAATGCAGTAGTTTATGCCATATCAGTGATTTGCTACTCTTGTGGACAGCAACATACATCAGGATTGACTCCGGCACTGAAGTCTTATAAAGTTTCTTTATGTTAAAGAAATATATGAAAAAAGGAACTTTACGTAAGCTACAAACTGAAACAATTTATTATTCGACACATGGCACAAATTGTCAAAAACTATCACTCTATCACCTGAGTAATAGAGCTAGAGTTTAATATTAATTGTAGTACATTGTTCCACTTTTAAATCTAAAATTTCTAAGAGAATAAACCAGTCATCTGTCTCGTTGGTTTCGTTAATCCCTCTTATTAAAGATGCAGGATGTTCGGGTTCTAATCAGCAAGAAATTTGGCGAACAATTTCATAAAAGCACTGAGAAATCCATTCTGATTGTCTTATCTTCTTGAAATGCTGTGCCAACGTTGTAATGATGAATATTTATCAGCATAATGTTTTTTAAACATACTGATAGTGGCATCTTTTCAGAGCAGACGTTGTAATCACTTGCGTTCACGGCCAGTCGATTGCTTCGCGTCTATCGTACCAGGTTAATTTTTGGATTCTACTTTCGTGAAGCATAATGCTTTCTTTCTCGGTAAAACATAGCATATTGGCTGTACTGCTGCTAATCCTCTGCGGTTCATACGTGTCAACGATTCCTTTGGATTCTGAAATGGATGTTCACAAAGCTGCAAAATTTGTACCTAAAGATCCTGCCAAACAAATGAAGTTCGAGAAAGCGACAGTATTGGAACTGGGTGACGGATGTGTTTTCAATGGTTTAAATGGTACCTGCAAAAAATTCGAGGATTGTCAACATTGCCCGAACGTTGATGGGAACGTAAAAAATCCATGCAACAGTCAACTATATGATGTGGTGGTTTGCTGCCCGTGTAAACCAGAGGATAACTCTTTGTCGTCGATACCATACAGAAGTGCACATTGAAATGAATCGAAAATTAATCAAAACCATCCCTGGCAGATTGAAACCTGATTTAGATGGAAAATTATCCTGGTCGCTTCAGCGTAAAAAAACTAAGACGACATGCAATGTGGCATAAATAACACTTGTATTTGGAGAAAAACAATGTACAACCGTAAAACGAACATTTTATTGTAGTGAAGCAATAAAGATGAGTGGTTTGGTTTTTCCTTATTTTATTGGTTTTTGTTTTTTTATATTGTTTTTTATAACTTCTCAGAAGTTGAAAAGCTTGTAAAAAAACGTTGAAAAACGAATGGCAAGGCAAAATAAAAGATAAACTGTAAGGCAAGGTATTCATTTTTTAAAATGTTAAGTTACTAACCTCCACCTCAATAGAAAACTAAACATTACAAAATGCAAAGAGTTTGATGTTGATTTTAAAGACAAAAAAATACGCTTTTACTTGCTTGTCAGCAACAGCTTTAGCTTTTGGCTAATCATTTTGAAATAAATAATAACAAATCTAAAACTTAAATCAGAATTGGACTCCGAAAGTCGTATAATTACATAAAGTGAGCACGAATAAATCCATAACTTAACAACATTTATTTAAACCGATGTTAACATTTCGACGTCGGATTTATTCTGGCACCTGCTTGCTTCGATAGTAGATA
The DNA here is from genome assembly GCA_000441895.2 of Anopheles sinensis. Classification (NCBI taxonomy): domain Eukaryota; kingdom Metazoa; phylum Arthropoda; class Insecta; order Diptera; family Culicidae; genus Anopheles; species Anopheles sinensis. The sequence continues at coordinate 5,777 of KE524932.1, read as the reverse complement.
GCCCCCTTAGAGCACATAGATAGCCCCGTCTAACAAATACATCAATCGGAGCTGGAAAACCCGAACATCAACCGGTTGATGGACAGACCTGCAACGTACTCAGACATTTGAGCAAAAACAGGTTGCCTAGAGGAGTAAACGTTAGCGTCAGTTTGCATCCACCATTTGAACGATCAACATGAACCACAACATTCGATGTCGTCCCGGAGCGCAATTAGTTCCACTGATTTCACTTCTACTGCTCGGTCAGCTACTGGGAGAAGCCCTGGGCCAGAGTGCCAACGGCCGTGACTTTGTATTTCCGCCTGTGAACGATCTGGCCATCGGAGACCGATGCACGGTTCCACCATCGCCCGCCTCAAGTGTTTCGTTCGCACGTGAAGGCATTTGTCGACGGGTTCGCGACTGTCCGACGTTCGTGCCACGCGTTATCCTGGAGTCGTTCGACATCCGGCGCGATGTTTGCTTCTTCGAGGTACACGATCCGGTGGTGTGCTGCGTGCGGGATCCCGTACCCTCCAGAGATCTGCAGAGAAAGATTGCACGTGGCCAGCAAGATGTTTTCGCCGAACAACCGACGGAATACGAGCTGGACTACAGCAATATGATCAACTAAGTGACGGGTGGTAAAGTCTCAGCCATAAGGTCAACCACACAACCTAACGCAGTGATGTTGAGCATTTTTCGATCAATTTAAGTTAATAAAATAAAAGCAGCCTTATTCAAGCTTCTAACTGAATTAACTGATTTATCGTTCGACCTACGAGTGCTTTTATGAGCTGAATATATGTATCATTCTTTACACAATTTTTCTGAAAGGCCAAATGTTTAGAACAAACCAATAATTTATTAACTTATGACACTAGTCATAGAAAGGCCAATCCGGAACAGAAGAGTAAAAGAAAATTAAAGCTAATAAAATGAAAGTGTTTGTAAAATGTTACAATTTGAAATGCAACCGTCCACGTTTAAACCTGGCATTAGTAAGTTCTTGCTAGCTTTACTATTTTAAAATAGAGCCGTTCGGTTATCTTAATCCATGTTATTCAAATTTGCTAGGTTTGGTAAAGAGTTTTTGCAAGTATTTTATATTCGTTCCAATTGCGCGCTTACACGGGGAAACCCAACTCCGATTGCGCTGCTCTTCTTTAGATTCTTTGTACAGAGGTTGATTTTGAATGATTTATCAGCATTATTTTCAAAACATACTGATAACAACAACTTCTTAAGGCAGACGCTACAATCACTTACCCTCACTGCCAGTCGTTTGCCTCTCGCGTACCGTTCCGGGTTGATTTAAAAAAATCAATTCTACTTTCTTGAAGAATAATGTTTTCGATCTCTGTAAAACAAAGTGTATCGGTTTTAGTTTTGCTAATTTGCTGCAGCTCGTACGTGTTAACGATACCTTTGGATTCCCAAAAGGATGACAACTATGCTAAAAATATCGTACCTAAGGATCCTGCTGAGCGAATGAATTACGCCAACGACAGAGGAGCAGAAGTAGGTGAACCATGTCTTTTAAATGGTTTAAATGGTACCTGCAAACACTTTGAGGACTGCTCTAGTTGCCCGGGCGTTGTGAAAAACGTGAATGATCAATGTTACAGCCCAAAACATACTGTGGCGGTTTGCTGCACTTGTCATCAGTCGAAGAATTCAGCTCTGTTAGAGCCACCGGTATCCGCAAACTCTTCGAATCCGAGTGGTGTCGATATGGCTCAAAGCGAACCACAAACGACTTCGAGTAAAAATTTTGGCCAATCTACAAATAAACCTAATACAACGAAACAACCAATCAAGGAGGACAGTAACTGCGATGAAAACCAATGCCAAAGTAGCGAAGATGAAGAAACCACTGAAGGTGTAGTGGAAGGCGAAGTCGCGGTTTACAATGTAATGTAAAATGTACAATATACCGGTTTTTTGTTCGAGTGAATAAAAGAAAACTAAGTTAGAATAATAAATATTTATTGTACAAAAATTATGTATTACCTCCAACGATTTTTACTTACACAGCAAGTATTGTGTAACCATTGAAAAATGTATAAATTTCTACGTTTAATCGACTATTTGCAATTCATTCAAAATTAGTGTGAAATTTATCAAATAAGATCATTATTTTAAACTCTGGTCTTAAAATCGAATCTCGATTCCACCCGAAGAGTTCTCTCGGTTCTTTCTGCACATGGCTGGCTTTCTGTACACGGTGTTATAACATAAGAGAGGTTTCAAGTCTCAGAATATGTATGTCTAAACCTCGTTGATTCCGTGGCGTTTTTATTACTTAAAGATTTCCACATAGCGATGATGAGGACCAGAATGCTGTAAATTCTTGTAATAAAAATGATGCACATACAAGTTAGATAATAACATCATATAAGAGATTGGGTGAACGGGTAAAGTTTGATAAGGCACTGACTTTATGAATGAATATATGATTTTTTGGGGTGGCCCATGGCCCATAAGGAGCGCTAGAAAACACCACGCCCTAGGTGTGGAGTCGTCAGTCGAGTGGTTCCACTGTACCATATCAGATTGGTTTTTGAAACGAAGTTTATTTTCAACAATCGCAATGTTTTCTTTCTTGGGAAAAAGTGTTATTAGTCCAATAGCTGCTAGTCCTATGCGGTGCCTACGTGTTAACGATACCTAAAGATTCGCCGGAGTACAACTATTCTACAAAATTTATGCTTAAAGATCCTGCAGAGCAAATGAAGTTCAAAAAAGGCACAGTATTGGAACAGGGTGATGCGTGTATTTTCGAAGGTTTAAATGGTACCTGCAAGCCATACGATGATTGTTTTCCTAATTGTCCCGGCAGAATTGCGAACATGGCCTTAAACAAACAACATCTTTCTTAGAGCGTGGAGACACAACAATAGAGAAAAGGATGGTCTTGGACATCCAGACAAAACAGAAACAATTAAACCACGCACAAAATGTCGATAAAGAAACAACTGAAAGTGTAACCCAAGGTTGTTGTACGTTTCCAGTGTGAAATCGAACTTTTTGTTTTATAAAATTTTACAATAAAACAAACAAAAAGTAAGAAAATATTTTCAAAAATGATTAATTTTATTTGACACGCTTTCTCGAACAATGCAAAAGGGTAGATCAAATAAACGGGTAACAATTGAAAGTGGGTTATATAAATGCGAAAAAATTAAGTAGTGAAAACTTTGTTTTAAGAGGATTAATTTATTACAGTTGGTAAAAATGTGTATTAAAAACCATACTTTTAAATATCGTGCATACATATTAGGAAATAATCGCTTGAAAAATAAACAACCTATCATCCCAATGTTCCTGTTGCTGAAAGAACCCTTAGCATCGCTAACAACAAATTTCAGCCATCAGTCACTGCTGCGAGGCTTCTAGAGGAACA
>KE524928.1:12103-25139 GCA_000441895.2 Anopheles sinensis | reverse complement strand
TGACAATCAGCACCAATGGTGCAGATGCAGTTATTATGCAACTGATTTCGCTTTATCACATTGCAATAATCCTGAATACTTGCGCAGCTCATTTTGTGTAATATATGTCAAAGGTAATTACATAGAAACACGAAACCTAACTAGATAATTTTAAACAGCGGTCGTGCGCATGATAATATTAGTGTGAGGAAACCGCAGGGGTTGGCAAACTACGTACCACTGTCTATTTAGTGTGTTTAGAGATAAAATTGGTAAACGTAATTACAAACCTATTTAATTTGTCTAAAACTCTCTGATAGCTTGTTGTAATCTAACATTATAAATTTGAGTGTTATTCTCGTGGCACAGTAAAATAGACGCAAACCAAAAAATTTAATTTCCTTGCCGACTTCTAACAATGTATGATTTTGGTACATAAAAGGCGCATGTAGTCCACAGAGTACAGTAAATGATATTGAGTTCCTAGTCCAACATGTGGGTCGTCGCATCAAATAGTGGTCTGCCTTCAAGATCTTGGCTTCTAGCCACGATTTTTCTGGTCGTTTACCTTGAAACGATAGGTAGGGAGGTAGCGATAGTCTACTATATGTGTTATGTCGTGAACGGTTATGTCGTGGACGGTTATGTCGTGACACGCCGAAATAAAACCCTTGTCTATAATCTACATGGGAGCATCTGTTGTACATATTATTATACGAAAGCAATACAGGAGACTTGTTTCTGGTGCGATATGTACAGTCATTGACGTAAAGTTTGTAGAACAACATGTGGCTAGCCGCATCGAATAGTGGTCTACCTTTAAGAGCTTGGATGCTAGCCACGATTGCTCTAGTTGGATACCTCGTGTACAGCAACCCAGTGACAGTTAATGTTATGTATGAACGATTTGAACAAGTCGGTAGTTTCGAGTTACTCGACGCGAGAAATATGCGCATTCGGAAGTACAATCGGACGATCACAGTGTTCGACGGTACACTGGAATTGCATCGAGATATGTACGACAATTATTCTGTAAGTTTGATCACAAGATTGCTGTCAATAACGGCCTTTGCTAAAATAATCATGTACCTCTTTTAACCAGTTCTCAGTGCGGATGTCATACAGCCCGTTGGGAAACAATCAGTTTATCGTGTCACCTTTCAAACTGCCACTGCAAAAAATGTGCCGATTCATAAATACAACCTATCGGGACTATCGCGAGCACTATAGGAACCTAAGCAACCTGCCCGATGCGGGTACGTGTCCTGTTCCAGCTAAACAGTATTACATCCGAAACAAGGCGCTTGACAATAAGTACGTCAATGACTATTTCACACCGGGTCTGTGGAAAATTGAACTCATGTTTTACAGGGGCCAAACTGAAAAGCCTGCCACTACTTTGGTTTTTTATATCAAAATAAGTCGCAACGAAGAATCTTAGCACACGGCAATGTTTTTTTTCTGATTTTCTGTGTTTCTGTTTGAAAATCTATATAACTGTAACCTTAAAACCCAATGAGCTATATGAGCCTGTTTTTCGTATTCATAATATGTAAACTAAAAATTAATAAAAAAATTCTTTCACATTCCACCAACAAAACGTTAACGTTATTCAAGTAAAACCCTCACAAATTCGTTCCGAATAAATCCTAAACAAAGGAAAAGGAAAACAATTTTAGTCGAGAGACTTTCTAGAACAAAACCAATAATTTGTTTGAAAAGACTTCAGAAAATTGAGTTGAGTATATTTGATATTTAGAAACGTCATCAAATTGAGTTGTTTACATTATGTTTAAATCATGTTACTACTAATTTCACAGATATTTTTTATTGAAAACGAACTCTTCACCGCAAATCTCCCTGTTTCATAATTCATGATGTAATTCAGATGCTTATCCTGAAAGTGTTTCAAACTTCGTGTAAATCTTTTAGAAAGCCATTATAATTGTGTGCAAATGCTTGCTACAGAATTTTTAAAATTTATCCCTCGTATACCTGCATGTTGCTAGCAGAATGTAACATTTGCCAATGATAGCAATTATCACATTCCAACTATTATTTCGTCAGAGAGGAATTATTTATGTATCTTGAAATTGCTTTAACTAGATTTATTTCCAATACAGACAATTTCAAACTCCTATACAATACAAGCGAAATATAAAAACAACAATGGAAATTTATAATGTTAATTGTCCACGATCGATAAAGGTGGTACATGCATGTTAAAGATCAAAGATAGGCATAATACATGCATAACTGTTGCATACATAAGTGAACCTAGCATCACTATCTCTAGCCTGGGGTAAATTTCCATATTGTCGCAATCGCTTTCAGGCACTACAGCTGTGTTGAACATGTGGCTTACATCGTGCTACAGGCTCATTGGATGTTCATTGTGTCTGATCACTCTTATTCTGTACTGTGAACCGGCAGTAATCTCAGTTATGTACGAGCGGTTTGAGCAACACGATAGCAGAAAACTAGTGAATATGGACAATTTGCGCATTCGGAAGTACAACCGTACAACCACCGTGTTTAACGGCACCTTGGATCTGTATCGTGATCTGTACGATAATTATTCCGTAAGGACACTTACCTCAACACTGGATTCTGACTGAATAACCAAGTATATTTATTCACAGTTTACCATCCAGCTGTCGTATAGCCCGCTGGGAAACAATCAGTTTATCGTGTCACCATTCAAAGTTCCCCGGCAAACATTTTGCGTGTTCATGAACGCGACCTACCGGGACTATCGGCACTTCTATAGGAATGTGTCCAACTTTCCGGATGCAGGGGTATGTCCAGTGTCCGCGCAGCAATACTACATCCGCAATAAGATTTTCGACTCTAAGTACGCCAATGATTACTTCCAACCTGGTTTGTGGAAAATAGGAATCTTCACGCACAACGAACAAGTCCCGGAACCACTAGCCCATGTAGACGTGTTTGTCAAGGTGCAACGTGAAACCTGAACAAAGTGCTGAATTTTCAAAATAAAGAATTAAAAATGTTCATTTAAGTTTTGTCATTAAAAATAGAAGTTTAGTGCATTATATAATCGAATAGAACTCTAAAATTCATCATACAATTCTAGCCATATTACGTGAATAAACCCATCCCGTGTAGGCCTTACATTGCAAAATGTTATAATAATGTAATTTTAAAGATAGTTTTATGTATGATTTTGAAAACCTTCGTGGAGGAACTACTGAATATGCGTCACTTGCACGTCATTGAAAAGTACGTCAGCTCTTTAGATTTTCTCAAAGGTACTTGAATGTAACAAAAATAAAATGATAAATTTTTCCAAACTAATTAACTAAGTGTATCAAGGAACGCTACATGTTATGTTTCGGCAGACATTTCTATAGTTCAATAAAATAAATTTAAAAATGTATCAATAATACTTCACCGAAATTTGGAAAAGTATCATGCTCACACAGTTTTATTTCGTTTTCTTGTCAAATATTATGATGATGCTAAAATTTGAATGATAAATCTACGTTGGATCTTTTAAACACGTAATGAAATGAAGTAATTAGTTCGTTAAAAAAGTTTTCGAAGAGATGTAACTATTCCTTTTTTTTCAAGGGCAGATCTTGATAACATGAATAAGAGAAACTATTCCAAGGTTTAATCACTCACAATCTAGATGAGACGAATGGTGATGTATTCCACAGTAATGTTTCATTTCAATTTGATAATATCTGAGCCACCATCTTTACCAATGGAATTGACAATATAAAAGGAAAATCATTGTCACGCAACGGAGTGCTGCTTGTTGTATAAATTCTGCTATTTTACTGATACATTGTGCTTAATTCGTTTAGTATAAAGCTTGCATGTATTCTATCCTGTTTACGGACGAGCATGCATTTTATTACGTGCGGAGCAGTTGCGATTCTGGGGCTATTTATCATTGTCCCAAGTGACGGTGCGCTCCGGGTAATACTCGACTTTGACCGATGGGAGGTGTACAATGGGTCAGCCTTTTTCAACATGGAAAAGTTTCGGGTACGCAAGTACAATCGCACCCTTTCGGTTATGAACGGTACCGGAGAGTTGCTGGTCGACTTGGACAACAGATACGCGGTAAGTATGTGGTAGCGTCCAGAGTTGAGATATTTTAAATGTTTATCCTTGTTACTTCTCAGTATGGCGTTGACTTTGCCCGAAGTGCTCAAGGAAACAATCAGTTCAACGCGTACCCGATGAAGCTGGCGGCGAAACCGTTCTGCGACTTTGTGAACGTGTACTACCGGGAGTATCAGCATCTGTTTCTGAAGTACACTAACTTGCCACACGTACCCCCGGAAGGTTTGTGTCCGTTCCCAAAGGGGGCCTACTGGGCGAAGGATGCGTTCATCGACTCGTCGGTCATTCCCGTGGTGGTACCAGAGGGTGTCTGGCGTTGTACTACCGACCTTACGGATACTAAAACCGGAGAGCTTCTTGCCCGCGGCTCAATGTATGTTCGGTTGAGCAAGGAAATTGTTTAGGCGATGGAGGCGCCTGGTGGACTTCACTTATAATGGAAAAAATATCGCAAATAAACTGTAACGCAATGAAAAGCTCGCGTACGTACTATTTCCGTACACGTGTCTCATAGGAGCTCTGCGAAACAAATATTACGGTGTCATTAGCAAAATGATTTATTTCTCATGAACGTCAGACCTGTTTAATGTAATTTGATGCTTGTTTGAAACCCACTGAAACAACTGGGTTCCTTTCCCTTAAAACCGAATCGTCTGAGCGCTGTTAGCAACAAGAGTCTCAACAGCTTGCTTGATATAACATTTGTTAGATTACTTGTTAACGTTATTTTCACCAATACTTCCAAGTTATCAAAATTTTCATTTGAAAGCCATCTTTCTATCTTAGAGACAAATTACATAAAGCACGATCCTAATGGTGTTCTATTATATAATTCCTGCGTAACAATGTATGCCTTATCTTGCTAGTTACACAATCATTTCTACTTATTGAACATTAATGCCACTATTCCGTCCAATCATGGCGGAATAACCATTAGATGTTATGATATATTCGCATGCAATCGTACCGCCGGTTGGCCCATAAAAGGAAACCTTCCAGCGATGCATGGACAGTCAAGTAGCAAATCAACAACCCATACACCATGAGTTACGTCGTGCAGATTTCGGTGACATCGATACTGCTGCTTTGCATTCTTGAGCCCAGCGTTGGGCTGCTCAAGGTGATAATCGACTTTGACCGATGGGAGATGATCAACGGTACGAGCGTGTTCAGCATGGACGCGGTGCGTGTTCGCAAGTTCAATCGCACCCTGTCCGTGCTGAACGGTACCGGCAAGCTGCTTATCGATCTGGACGACAACTACGAGGTGCTCGAGTCGGGTTAATATTCCTAACTTTTGCTTGCTAGTGTCAATAAAACAAGTTTCTCGTTCTAACTTCCAGTACGGTTTCAACTTCGCTAGAAGTGCCCAAGGCAACAACCAGTACAACGCGTACCCGATGAAACTAGCAGCGCGTCCATTTTGTGAGTTTGTCCGGACGTACTACCACGAGTATCAGTTCCTGTTCCTCAACCACACCAACCTGCCGTACGTCCCTGCGGAAGGGTTGTGTCCGTTTCCGAAGGGTGACTATTGGGTGAAGGATCTGGCCGTCGACTCGTCCGTAATTCCTTTGGTCGTTCCCGAAGGATTCTGGCGGGTCACGCCCGTGCTACGTGAATTGGCCACGGGAGAAGTCATTGCTACCGGTTCGTTTTATGCGAAGCTGACGAAAGAGCTTACCTGAACTTGGGTACTAAGGAATTATTACCATAACTTTACCGTAACGCAGTGCCATTCCAATATGTAACGCGAAGTTTGTGAATCGAATGTGTTTAAATGAAAAATACATACTCTAAAGCAAAAACTCTACCATAACTGTAATTAACTGAAGTTTTGGATTAGCTGCTGGAGGTAACCGCTGAACTGTTTTGGCATGACGAAACTCTATCCGAAACTCCCTTACAGTAGCTTCCTTATTCCATATCCAAGCGATACCGGCGGAATTGTTAATACCAAACCATTCACTTTAGTTTAGGCTTACTATACCTACACTGTCTTGTGGAACTGCTTAAATGGAGTGTAAGTTTATTCAGTAGGATGGCTCTAGTGCTAGGACTAAAAGTATGCACGAATACCGTTCTTGATGGTAATGACTGTAGTTGTGATGGTTATCCATGTACCCTCAAGCATTATTTAAATTGTAAACATTAAAGGCCCGGTAAACGAAGAATAATCGCTAGTGGAATCGTGAACGACGCTGCTCTCATGTATCATCGTTATTGAAGCCCATCGTAATCTGGATGTCATTTGAAAATTTGAAAATGTGATGCCTGTGTATCGTTTATGTTTAGCATCATTTCTACAACGTGTTTCGTAAGCAAAATTGGGTAAAAGTCAAAACATCTTTTCGAAGGTACAGCACATATAAAACTAATGAACTAATTTAAAAACCATAGAACTTCCTTAAATATACGACTAAAGCGCGATCTAATGAACTACTGGTTCGTTTGGTACGCATGCAATTATAGGGTGTTTAGTGAAATTTGAAGGCTTTTAAAGTCAATTTCCTGACCTTAAAAACCATGCAGCAAACTATATTGATAACATTTGAAAATGGAAAATATATTTCAATAATTGTGCTAGTTGATCTTGAAAGTCAATCAATTTAAACCATTTCTAATGACTGTTTAATCTTTGTGGCGTCGAATTAATGATAAATTTTCCACCTTTATTGTTTATTCTTTAGAAAAGAAGTTATATCATGGTGTTGTTATAAATTATCAACACTCTATGTTTTGCGCACCAGGAAAATATCATCTACATTTTATCCAAGGTTCAACAAAATGTTTCAATGAACGTGAACGATCACGAAAGCCTGTGACCATGTTGTGATGCGTTATCATACTCCCCCCTAGCTGTAATGCACCCGGACTAAGGTGTTACGCTCTTCAGTTGCACGGACGAATGGTAAAATATAAAACAGTTAATTTGCTATTGTTCACGTCAGTTTTCCCCTGATGATGTGGACCCTCGTGATTCCTACAGCGATCGCCTTTGCCTGCCTCAGCCTGCAACCGAGTGATGGGCTGTTAAAAGTGATCGCAGACTTTGATCGATGGGAGCACATCAACGGATCTGATGTCTTCAATGTGGAGAAGCTGCGGGTGCGCAAGTATAATCGCAGCCTATCGGTGCTGAACGGGACCGGGATCTTGCTGATCGATCTCAGTGACAAATATGAGGTAAAGGTGTAAAAATAGTGTTCGAATGCCAGACAGACCCAGTAAGATGCTGCCAATCTTCCATAGTACGGCGTGAGTTTTTCCCGAAGCGCACAGGGTAACAACCAGTACGATGCATACCCGATGAAGCTGGCATCGCGCCCTTTCTGTGAGTTCATAAACTCATACTACCGGGACTATCAGTATATGTTCCTCAACTCCACCAACCTGCCGTTTGTGCCCAAGGAAGGGCTGTGTCCGTTCCCTAAGGGTGAATATTGGGTGAAGGACTTGTTTATCGACTCTTCGGTCATACCGGTGGTGGTGCCGGAAGGATTCTGGCGTGCCAGCACCGAACTACGTAACATCGAGACGGGAGAAATAGCGGCTCGTGGTGCGATGTACGTTAAAATATCGAAAGAATACGTCTGAGAGAATCGATCATTTTCAGGTGAAACAATTTGCTCAACATTCAAAGAAACAACAAATTGTTAAAATACGACAAAATGTGGGTATTCATTATACACGTCTAATGCTTATGATTTTAAAATTAGAGTGAGAAACCTACATCCAATATCGTGCTCAAAAAGACCAAAAAATATACTTACTGTATTGTTCTGAATAAATTCTGGAAAAGACACAATTATGTGGACCTATCTGAGCAAAAGTTCGTGTTTTCAAAGCAGTGTACAACACTCTGTGTGGGGTCACATGTTTCATGTATTCACGTTCTATAAAATATTTCGATGATCAACAATCGTCACGATATCACCAGCCATGTTGCAATGTATGTTCCATGTACTGCTCCACGTGACATAGTTTTATGGATGAATGGTAAAATATAAAACAGTGACTTTGAAACCGTTCACGGCAGTTTGTCATCCGATGATGTGGTCCCTCGTTTTTCTGACAGCGATCGCCATTACCAGCCTCAACCTGCAACCGTGCGAAGGGCTCTTAAAGGTGATTGCGGACTTTGACCGCTGGGAGCACATCAACGGTTCGGATGTCTTCAACGTAGAGATGCTACGTGTGCGCAAGTATAATCGCACCCTTTCGGTGTTGAACGGTACCATAGGCTTGCTTATCGACCTAAGCAACACGTACGAGGTAACGTGTTGGCTCCAGCTTTAGAGCATCAGGCTAGCCTTCAAAAATTACCTGCCTATCTTCTACAGTATGGCGTGAGCTTTTCCCGAAGTGCGCAGGGTAACAACCAGTACGATGCGTACCCGATGAAGCTGGCATCGCGCCCTTTCTGTGAGTTCATCAGAACTCACTACCGGGACTATCAGCATTTCTTCCTCAATTCCTCCAACCTGCCGTACGTGACCGAAGAAGGTCTGTGCCCGTTCCCGAAGGGTGACTACTGGATGAAGGATTTGTACATCGAATCATCAGCCATTCCAGTGGTGGTGCCGGAAGGGTTCTGGCGTGCCACCTTGGAACTGCGCAACATCGAGACGGGAGTAGAAGCAGCTCGTGGTGCGATGTACGTAAAGATAACTAAGGAATACATCTGAAAGCGATTCATGTTCATCAATAAAACTGAGTAAAATGGATCAATAACTGATGATGGTTTGAGCGAACTTTTAAAATTTTAGTATATTTTAAAAAACATCACAATTAAAATCCCTTACAAATCCTGAAAGGCTCAAAATTATACTAATTTATCTAAGCTCCCTTGAGCAGTATGAACTGCCAAAAAACTATGTATGTTTTAGGATTCAGTTTTCTCCTCGTAAACTCATATAAATTTTAGCTCGTCATGAATATTCATTGACCAAACAAAATTGTTTTAAATAAAAGACAATATAGTCAGTGGTTTGTACTACAACATGCAACAATTCTTCTTCTTCTTCTTGTTCAGCGGGGATTTACTCCAGTACGGCTCTTGAATCCAGCTTCCTGGGCCTTCGCAAGCTAGCCTGGAGACATGGACCCCTTTAGGTTAAGGACTGGCTACTATGGCCATATGTCCTGATTTTCTGTGTGTGGATGCATGCATCCGCCCATGTTTGTCGAGTCACAATTTCCGGTGGCAAGTGTAAGTTTGACGGATCACACACTACGAGGTTGTGTGACATCAGGATTCTCTTTCTGTGGCGAACCCGGAAACAAAATTGTTTTAAATAAAAGACAATATAGTCCGTGGTTTGTACTACAACATGCAACAATGAAATTAATTTATTGAAAGCCCTGTATCCGAACGCCACCATCCGATCCTAGCATCATGCTGGCTAAGCCTTCAGTTTGACGGTGTTGATCATCAGAATGCCGGAACACACGACGTCTCCCTTCAGCATCATCATCTCAATCTTCCAGCGGCCCTCGGACATCATGTCCTTGTACGGCTCGTAGTCGAACACGTACTCCTTCATCCAATACTCGGTCGCAGGAAGCGGGCACGTGTCGTAGTGCGGAAAGTTGCTCACCTTCTCCAGCTCCTCGTAGAAGTACGTCTTGTAGATCGTGGTCATCCACTCGCAGAGCGGCTTTTGAAGGTTCAGCATCACCTCGAACTCACTGCCCTCGGCTAGATCGGCTCGGGCCATCAGTGCCTTCACCGAGTAGCTATTGTCCAGCTCCTTATGCTGGTGCAAGTTGGCGGAGACGCTGTACTTCAACTCCGTCAACTTGTCGTACGTGTAGTTGTACGTGAAGTACTCACCGTTGTCGTTCATTCGCTCCAGCTTGTCGATGGTCATCTCGAACTCCTGTCGGGCGAAAGAAATTCAGTCATCCCGCTTCTCGATCCTCGTGTGATAACGAGATGGTGCCTATGAGGTGCCTCAGATATATAGAATCACTCACCTGCTCCGCGTGGACTCCATGACCTATCACAACAAAGGCGATGAGAAGCAAGGCTTCTCTCCAAGGAACCGTTCCCATATTAAAAGGGTTACCTACTTGAGTTGAATTGGTATTCTGGCTTCAGCTCAACGGCCTTATGTACTAGAATATAATCAGGAAGACAACATATTACGTAAAGCAACCATGTACTTCACCTATCCGAAAACAACATCTCGTGCGCTCAATGTTCCACAAATCACGTAAATCGTTGATTCGTGTAGTGATGATGTTCTGTACAATGAAGAAAAAAAATGACAAACATACACGCTTACAATAAATTCGAACGAAATAAAAATACACAACACAAAATCAGTTCCTAATCTCGATGGAAAACAATTGGTCGCCTCGTCAACCTCATTCACCTGGCGGAGGACGGTTTAAATCGATTGTTATCAGCGATACGAAATGGATCAAACGAGCTCACCAAGGGGGGTGCAATAATGCCGAACCACTCGTCCGAAGGGTAGACTCCCCGGCTGACAGTCGTGCAGTATCGTCCGCAAGTGTAACAACGGAAGTGCCGGTTTTGCCTTTTCCCGAATACCAATTGTAACGAGTTTTGCAAACCCTCTTCGTTCCCGGAATTTACCAACCCAAAGAACATCAAAGCCTTTCAAGACAAATGAAGTGGGCAGTGTTGTTGGCGGTGCTGTTCGTGTGCTTGTCGGCTCAGGTGGTCTCGGTCGATGCTGGAGTTTTGCACAGATGGAACAGGTATTGGTGGCGGTTCAAGCACCCACCTTCCACCAGCAACTTCATCGTCTTTGAAGACTGCGGTAAGCCATTCCTTCCTGCTCTCGAACATACTCGACGCAGTTGCCAGAGTCCAGTGTGAATGGTGACAGGCTTTTTCGGGATTTCCCACCCCCAAAATCCACAACAGGAAAATGTTATCGTATGAAACTGATAACCTTCTTATAATCATGGGAAAATACGGATCAAGGAATTCAAACAGTGGCTTCGGTTCAGTATATCTTGATTTGTGGTATATTTATATTTGTGAAAAGAATTATGGAATTGGCTAAATTGTATGAAATGATTATACACATGAATTCAACAAAACAATGATATAAACAAATTTCTTATTGTTTTGAAATAGTAAATGTAAATGGCAAATCAAATAATCTTATTAGTTTTGCATAATAATATTTTTATGTTGCAGGGTTCCTTTTTTACGGTGTAGATACAAGGAAGGGCTATCTTGTCTCAGGCGTCTATCAACAAATTTGACATGATGGTAGCACAATTAATAGACAACCACCTCGTACTGTTTGATTGATTATTGTTTTCATTCAGCACACTTGTCTGTTTGTTTCTGAATTAGGTTTTGCTATTGAAGTACAAAGTTCATTCTACAAAAAAGGCGTAAATGGCGACTGGAATACATAATAAACAACTGAGTGCGCAGTAACTCCAGTTAGAATAATATAAAGTCTACTTTGAAAAATATTTTAACACTAACATGCCCGTAAAATACAGCCGTATTGAAACTTAAAAGTTATCATTTAAATACATCCATAGGTACTCAATACGACGTGATTTCCATCAGCTTATCAGGGTGCAATGCTGCACCGTGCTTGATGCAGCGTGGAACTAATGTTGCAGTAAATGCAGAATTTAACGCTCACGGTAAGCGAGCCAGCCAACCAACGATCAAAGAAGATGTCCTACATCTAGCGTTTATTACCAACGAACACTATCTGTGTCAGCTGCTAGAAGGCGAATGTGTAGCACCAAAGGCCGTAGCTATTCCTTTGTCTGAAGTGGCGCTTAAGGAGCTTTACAACTGACAAACAAAAAAGAAACGGACTACGGCCATCCACGAGTGCACTAAATGATAATTCAAATATTTGCAGTATCGTAGTTTTGACTCTTGTTTGTTTTTTATTATTTCTCCACCTTCCACCCTCCATCAACCAGGTGCCTCCACGGACAGTGTTCTCAAGCACGATGTATACTTTATCTTGAACGGGGTGAAGACGCAGGCCTCCATCACCCCGACCACCTGCGATGGTAGCGTCTGTCCGCGTCAGGGCGCATATGGGCTGCTATTTTCAGCCAATATTTACGTCAATCCGAACCTTCCGCCGGTAAGTCTTTGGTGTGCCGCTTGTTCGACCTCTGAAGAACCTAATCATTCTTTCTGGTCCTCACAGATAAACGGCAAGCTGCGCTGGGAGCTTAGAAACAGCCGCGGTGACATGTTCCTCTGTTACCAGGTTCCTGTTGGTGTCGTTTGAGAGTCAAATTATGTTATTATGTTGGTGTCTGTTGGCTATATCCATTCAGTAACGTATTTTGCTAAACCAAAAGAGATTATTACAGTCAATAAAATGAATTACTTCTAGAATAATGCTTTGCTCTGAAAGTTCTCGTGACAGTTGTAAAGATATGCTCAAAGCATTCTGATTCAGTTTCTAATTGTGTTTCAAATATGATAAGCATAAACTACAGGAGATTATGGAATTAATCTTAAATAGAAAAGGGTAAAGGGACATTGAGCATACAATAAAACCCAAAGTTATTCATTTAAGAAGGAAAAGAGAACCCAGAAGACTAAAAGTCTTATAGAAAAGTGAATATAAATAGACAGCTATACTGGAGTTTATTTAAGCTAAGATTTTGTTTAGGGCAAAATCGAGGTAAATGCGATGCTTATGAAGAGAAAAATAAAACAACTACAAATAAACGTTGGTAATCTATATTTTAACCTCATATCACACAATTTTAATGTGTTTTCAAATACTTAAGTAGGCATAGTAAACAGATCTAATCCCATACTATGAAATACTATTTTGCGTATCGAAATGCTATAATGAAACCTCAAATAGAGAATACATTCAGGCGCGAGTGCATACATTTTTAAACTGCAATAACACATTTCATTGTAACCGATAGCATCAGGAAAAATATAAAATAAATGTCCGTCGTTCGAACTTAC
>KE524927.1:1866-27521 GCA_000441895.2 Anopheles sinensis | reverse complement strand
AAATCGAGAGCGGATTTCGCCGCGTTTTGAGAGCGGCGAAAAATGCTGGCTAGTGGGGTAATTCAAACCCGAACCTGTGAATAAAATAGCTCATCAAAGCCTACAATAGCCCGCCGCATCGGTAATATGATTGACAACAACTATAAGTAAATCTGCAATTGTCTAATAGTTACTTTAGAAATTGGTTTAATTAGGATTTTCATTAGTTTCGCGTGTGACTTGTGAAAAAGTCTGAAGCCTTTGCTCTAAGTGGCCGACCGACCGACGCGGTCGCGGACGCGCATTAACGGCGATATGATAAGCATTCACGACTATTTGATACAATTTCAATGTTTTAAGTCATTTCCCCTGACTCGTTGAATCGTGTCGCTGTTGCACAGATCTCCAGTTCGGGACAGATCATCCGAAAATCCGCTTTGACACCAGATTAATCGCACTCGCTACGCACCTGTCCTCCGTACACCTGTTGCTTCCCTTTCGATGACCTTCTTTGCTCTTCGCAATGCTTACTAGATTTCCAAGCGAAGGGCCACCTAGCAATGGAGGATCATTACGCTCTAACGTATGGAAAAAAACCAATTCATAAAATGGACTAAGTTTCATCGTCGATACAACCCTCAATTAAAAAGGCCTCATCAAACATCAAACATATTCGCTCCGCGATAAACAAAACCAGTAAAAAACCCGGCAAGTTCCATGGCACATCATGATACGACGGATTGGGATTCGGATTCGGAGATCCGGATCTCAGAATGGATTTGAATCAAAAGATTCGAATCCCGAAGGGATTTGATTTTCCCATCACTAATCAACAAGCTTTTTGATGACAAGCAAACACAAGGTGCAGCACAATGAGGTTAATTCACTACGATCAGTTTGACGTTCCTCGACCGCTATTTCGAAAATAGTTTTTCGAACTTGATTTCACGCCACCTGGCTCTTCAAGAGTAAATAGAGTGTTCTGTGAAATTAGTATCTACTACTCTCGTTTATTGTTAGAGGAGTTGATGAAACACTGGTGCTAGTATTTTATCATGATTATAAATTTGACATTACACATTGGTAAGAAGAGGGATGTATTGCAAGTATAAACAAAAAGCAACAAATCCAAATATAATCGATGAACAGTCATAGCTCCATCCAAAACCGCTCTCAGCCACTCTCCGAACTGGCTCAGTTCCGTATCCCAGTATCCAGTTTACTAGCATTCTCTGTCTTTGGGGAGAGATAAAAAGGACTTTATGAGCTTGGTCGTTCGGTACCATGAGCATGCTCGTCATTAAATTGGTTCAAAAAATCCAACTCTTCTTTCTTTCTCTTGAAGCCTGAGAGGATTTCATCAGATTTGGGCAGTGCTCATATCTCGAAGGGGTATGTGAGCACTAGAACTATAAATGTCCTCTATAGTCCCAGGTTAGACTGCCTTGACAGATACCTTGCGTGGAAACATATTTTCAGACTGTAATAAGACCGTTTGGCTGCCAACTCCTAGTACCAGCTTCTTCTTTAATATTGTTGTCGGTGTCCACCTTTGACCAAAGATAGGCACCTACTAGTACGTCATCTCCGCATAGGCTTTTGGCAATTGTTGGCAGGCTAGTTCATCCGCACTCCAAAGTTCAATCCTTTGTTATGCTTCTAATAAATCTTCTTCTTCTTCTTCTTCAATTTACAATATTGATAAGATCAAACGAAATATAAAATCTTCAAGAACGTTTGCTAGTAACAATGAGCTATTTTGGCGAAGGTTTCAAACATACGTTTACATAATAATTTTTACAATCACGAAATTATCGATCGATTAGCTTATGGTGAAATGTAACAGGCTTATGACACATCCTTTGATAATAAGTCGATATAAATCAAACTGTAGCTGCGTTTTGAAACCGCTTATGTTCGAAATATATGTTTTAACGAACATTTCAAATAAACATCGCGATGCTTGCATATCTGTGCAAACCTTGACCACTGTCATACCGCCACGTGGACAAGCAAAATGGTTGACATGAAAAGTGACAATTGCACACCTTCATATCTACACAGCTTGATCGACTCCATTCGACAATCCGACATCCGGCTCGACTGGTCGCCATAATCTATCACTCAATTTATTTCTGATTTTAGAGCTGAAAACCACCCGCCCCGGTGGTAAGTAAATGTGCGTTCGATCGTTGGTCCGTCCGTCCGTAGGTTTGCCGCACGTTTATCCGGCCCTCCATTGATATTTCGATTGGAAATCGTCCCGGATCGTCTTGTTGTATCGGTCGGTCAAACTCATCTGTGAATTGTGTGACTGCAGCTCTCCATAACGATTATTAACCCTGCTGCAACACTTAACAGGGAAAACCCGTTCCTGGCTTAAGTTTTGTTCCCTAGAAGGCAGCAGAAAAACGCTTCTAGTTGATTCGTGCACACGAGGCGTGAATAAATTGTCGAGCTGTCAAAGCTGCGAATGAAAGAGCGTTTGCAAAAGCGTGAATAGTTCTTGTTTCGTGCAGCCGGACAAACGGGGCAATAGTGCTAAGCCAGTATTGCGAATTATCGTGCAGCTAGAGTGTCGATCAAGTGCAGCTGCACCAGAAGTGGCAAGAGTCATAAAAAAAGAGTAGAATAAAATTATTCGTTCGCCAACCTAGCGCAACGTCCAAGAGGGAAGCCGGCGAAGTGGCGAGACACACCGTTCAGGTACCAGCTGTGTGAGAAAGCGAGACAAATAGGCGCGAGCCGGACAAAGAGGCAAGAGAAGACCTTTTTTAGAGCATCCCGAGGAAAAGACAGCAGTCGTCGCTCGAGAAAATCCTAGATCGGCGAAAATTTTCTTCGTTCAAGAAGTGCAATCTACCAGCAAATCCGGACGTCCAATGTCAGAACCTCAGTCTTCGTTGCTGCTGAAGAAACAACTGGCAGGTAGGTGGTCCAAAAGCGAACCGAGTCGGGAAGAAAAGTGTCTACCGCCGTCCATAATGGCATCATTACGATAGCGAAAAGAAGTTTTTACCGGCAAATTTCTCATGCTCCGTCTCGCTGGAATGCAAATTAATCAATAAGGTGCCTCCAGTGTGGACCAGTATCAGTGCCGTTTCTTATCGGTTTGTCTTAATAATATTCCAAACAAATTGCACGAGCACATAACAGCGATGGTGATGACTAGTGGTCAGCAAAATGAGGCAGTGGAAAAGTGGTTACCTCTAGTGGAAAGGGAAGCAGCAGACACCGGGTTGTGCGGCTTTGAACTTTTCAAGGGAACGTCTTCGTTTTTGCTGCTTACCGTTCCGCGGTTCACGCATTACATTTTTGCCTCATTAGCTTCACCGAACATTGCACACGCTTTCCTTCCGTCTGGGGAATAGTTTCTTTACCGTGTTCTTTTTGTTTGACAGAGAAAAAGAAAAGGGGCTGCTGGAGCAGACTGGTCCTTTGTACTGTGCGACAGATGGGTCGTCGCTGATGCCATTGCCCTCTTCGCTATGTGTAACCTTTGTGAAAGTGAAACAAAAAAAATCAAAAGGACATGCCTGCTACGGTCAGACAGTTAGAATGGGCTGCAAATGTCGGGGAACTTATGTGGAGAGTTTGTGAAAAATTCCATCGTTTCTCGCCACAAATAGCATTATTTACATTACTTTGTTAATATGCATCACGAGTAAAATTTTTGTATGTGTATGTGTGTGTGTAAAAAATAGAATTTTAAAAGAAAAATACATAGTCATTGCCGGGAGAGCTTTCGAGAATTTCCGAAAGTTCGACTGGTGGAAAAGAAGAGGAACGCAAAATACGCGCATCACTGTAATATGATGAAATAAGTTGCTAACTTCGAACGCTACGTAAGAAATCATGAAGGATGGGTTATTTAAATAGATTAACATACTTTTTTTCAAAATAACACATTTAAATTATTGTTTCTTTTCTTCTGTCGTTTTAGAGTTGAGCAAAAATCCTGTGGAAGGATTTTCGGCCGGTTTAATCGATGATAATGACATCTTTCGATGGGAAGTGCTGATCATCGGCCCACCAGATACTTTATAGTAAGTATAACGACTGTCGTAAAGCAGATGACGAAATAAAGTCAGTTGTTACTGGCGACAGACAGATGTACACAGCAATAAGGCTTTGGCGAAAATAACTCTGCTTCGTTTTTTAAATGTTTTTCACAATAAGATTACACATAGGTCAAGCTGAATTAAGCATCGCGAAATACCCCCTATCCGGTGTGGATTAATATCGTGAGGGAGCTTCGCGAGTTAGTTGATTGCCTACGTACAAGCAGAGAAAAAGTCTCGTAAAATATGTCTAAGGTTGTTTTAAGACACATCCATTTAGATAGGTATGATGAAGGAACGACATAACGTGTTATTAACTCAAATTTCATTAGCTGTTGTGGGGTTCCATGATAGCCGAGCGTTAGCGCCGGTTAGAAAATCTTCCCGGTTTCGGATGGAGCAAGCAAGAAAATCTTCCCATAACCTCAACGGCGTGGGTTTCGAATCCCAAGCCGAGACTGAACCCCTCCGCTGTACGAGAGGACTGACTATCCACGTGCGCATAGGGAAAAAGTCTTGTAAGCCCCTTCATAGGGCAGGCATGACCGTTACGCCAAGAAGAAGCTGTTGATTAAAATTAAAAATTTCTTTATATAAAGTTAGGACCGAAAATAATCACACTCAACTGTTCCATAGTACACCTGTGGCGTGATGTTTCCTTGCGCTAGCGCTGCGCCATGGTCACCCCTTTCGTCACCGCTATTCAGATGGTCATCGCGTTTGAGAATAGTTATGGAATTTTGGAACCTTAGCGATACAAGTCAATAGTACCTCACGGTGAAAGCACCTGCCATTATACACATTGATCCTGGTGTCCTATTAGTGAGGAAAAGTAAATCATTAACAACATCACCCACAAGCTCATCCTATCTCGGGTGCAGTTCCTTTGGGTAGTTAATTATCCTCTGGATTGGTGACTAATTACATACAAAACACCTCACCTAAAAGTTAATCCTATCTTGGATGCAGTTCCTTTGGATAACTCATTATCTTGTGGATCGGTGAGTGATTACACACAAATATACGCACTTGGATGGACTACGTAACATTTTGAAAAAGTTATGGAATTTTAGGACCTTAGGCATAGAACCTCACAAGAAAGCACTAGCTATCACACGCATTGATCCTGGTGTGCTATTAGCGAGGAAAAGTAAACAATTAATTACCTCACCTAAACGTTCATCCTATTTTGGATGCAGTTCCTTCGGGAATCTGATTATCCTCTGGATTGGTGAGTGATTACACACAAATATCCGCTGTGGATAGACTTGACGTTGTATTTTGAAAAAATTATGGAATTTGAGGACATTAGGCATATAAGTCAATAGTACCTCACAGAGAAAGCACTTGCTATCACATGCATCGATACAGGTGTTCTATTAGTGAGGAAAAGTAGACCACAGATTACCTCACCTAAATGCTCGTCCTATGTTGGATGCAGTTCTTTTGGATAACTAATTATCCTCTGGATCGGTGAGTGATTGCAACACATATATACACAAAACTGAACAAACTTTACGTTGTATTTACTCATTGTTATGAAATAGTCATGGAGTTTTAGGACCCTAGGCAAAGAAGTCAATAGTACCTCACAGAGAAAGCACCTGCTATCAAATGCATCGATACAGGTGTTCTATTAGTGAGGAAAAGTAAACCATAGATTACCTCACCTAAATGCTCGTCCTATGTTGGATGCAGTTCTTTTGGATAACTAATTATCCTCAGGATCGGTGAGTGATTACACAAAAACATACGCTCTGGATAGACTTTACTTTAGAAAGAGTTTAAATTTTCGGGTCTAAGCATAGAAGTTAAAATTACCTCACAAGAAAGCACCAGCTATCTCTCTCATAGATCCTGGTGTGCTATTAGTGAGGAAAATTAAACAAAAAATTACCTCACCGAAACGTTCATCCTAGCTTGGATGCAGTTCTTTTGGATAACTAATTATCCTCTGGATTGGTGAGTGGTTATACACAAAAATACACACTAGATAGACTTGACGTTGGTCGTTCCTCATTATGATATAGTTATGGAGTATTAGAAGGAGATGGAGTATTAAGAAAATAAGTCAATAGTACCTCACAGAGAAAGCACCTGCTATCAAATGCATCGATACAGGTGTTCTATTAGTGAGGAAAATTAAACAATAAATTACCTCACCTAAACGTTCATCCTAGCTTGGATGCAGTTCCTTTGGATAACTCATTACCTTGTGGATCGGTGACTGATTATACACAAATACTCGCTCTGGATATAGTTATGGAGTATTACAACCTAAGGCAAAGAAGACAATAGTACCTCACAGAGAAAGCACTTGCTATCACATGCATCGATACTGGTGTTCTATTAGTGAGGAAAAGTAAACAATAAATTACTTCACCTAAAAGCTCATCCTATCTTGGATGCAGTTCTTTTGGGTAGCTAATTACCCTCTAGGATTGGTGAGTGGTTATACAAAAATATAGACTGAGTGCACTTCAGGAGAAAGTTCTATGTCATAAGCCTGACTCAGTGGTTAACAAGAAATCTATCATGTTTTTCGTTTCTGTTTTAGTGAGGGCGGATTCTTCAAGGCTCATCTGCATTTCCCGAAGGAATACCCGCTGAGACCACCGCGCATGAAGTTTGTGACAGAGATCTGGCACCCGAACATCGACCGCAATGGAGACGTTTGCATCAGCATCCTGCACGAGCCGGGCGATGACAAGTGGGGTTACGAGAAGGCGTCCGAGCGCTGGCTACCGGTCCATACGGTCGAAACGATCCTGATATCGGTCATATCGATGCTCGCTGATCCGAACGATGAATCGCCGGCCAACGTCGACGCGGCGAAGGAGTGGCGGGAGGCGTATCCGGAATTCAAACGGAAGGTAGCGCGCTGTGTTCGAAAGAGTCAGGAAGATTGTTAGTAGCATTTATATAATACTTTTTTTTAATTGTCTTATATTTATTAATTAATTATTGTACGATTACACTTACCTTAAATGAACGAAAGAAAAGCATTGAAAGGATCAAGTATCGCTATCGTCTACTACTCTTGCAAACTCTTGTATCGACTATCACTATGTACTATTTAAAATTACTGCAACTACCACTATTACCACTAAAATAGTTTGCATCCCCGAGCCGGAGGGATGCCAATGGAGCTTTTGGTAAGAGTAAGGTGGTCAAGGGACGAAAATCGAGCGTACGTCAATCTGGCGCGATTGGAAAGAAAAGTAAGCCTGTTGTTGCAGAGAACGGTTGTGTCAAATGTGAACCCATGGCAACGGGGGGATGGACGGGTCTCAATGCCAGGACTAGACTGGCCGGTTAGGACTGTGATTGCTAAAAGATATACGAGACGAAAATTGGAAACGGACGTGGCGGAGCAGGCGGTAACCATAAATTGAATCACGATTTGGTACAGATTCGTCGAAGGAACGCAAATATAACAACCGGCGGCTCGCAGAGAAAGTCATAGGAGAAGAGCATCCCGAAGCCTTCGCTCACTGAGATCTGCATTGGAGTTCTCTTGTTCTTAGCATTTTCGTTGTGATATTTCGACATTCAAAGATCATCATATGTCTCATGCTTCGCCTACTTGCATCAAAAACATTAACCGCATTCGTTGGCGAGTTGAGGTGTTTATCTGATCTTTGTGGCTTTTGGTGGACTCTTCCGGGCTTCACCCTCGACAACAAGCGTTTGTTGCAAGCTGTGCAAAACTGTGCTCGTCGAATGAATATTCTTCATTGTGTTTTGGAACGCATGAGATAACACGACGATCGGTTAGTGGAGTTTATCTTCCGATGAAGTGGAGCTGTTGAGAGTAAGAATTTGAAACTCAGGAACTTAAACAATTACATTTAATGCAGCAACAAGTAAGCAACAACCATATATTGCGTAAAAAACCAAACAATAAAACAGTAGTATGAAAGCGAAAGCTGGATGAGTAGGGTAACAAAATGGAGGCAAAATATGCAGTTCCTTAGTAGTGACCGAGCGACTGTAACTAACTCTGATTACGGCGACATTTTCGGGTGTCCTCGAATATTGTTGACGGGCTAAATAAAGAAATCCGCTACTCCCAACGTTCGTCATAAAATTGCGAATCTTCACGCCTGCTGGTAGAAAAATCTGTATCTCATGAAGATCTCCTGCGAGAATTCACAGATTCAAAGCGAATTTCCGGCGTCACGCGATCTGTCGGTTGCAACAATGAGTCGATAAAACGAATTGTTCATACAATAAATTTAAGTAAGCGTGAACTGATACCCCTTTTACTTCTTTTTCGTGCATGGATAACAAACGTACAGTACTCGTCAGGATGAATTTAGTTTGAGACCGTTCTTCGCAACCACGCATTGCTACCACTTTCTGTGCTAGGCCCATTTTTCGCTCAATCCTGTACATAGCAAAGCAAAACCAATGTTCATGGGTGGATCGTAGGCCTATTAATTTGTATCATTATTTTTTCCAGTCCGCATTGCACCGCGGAATGAGCGAAACATAGGAATGGAGACGCAAACTTGTCTTGCTGCCAGATCCGTGTTGCCGAATAATACAAGATGTGCATGGAATAATATAGCAACATTGGATGGAGTTAACGATTCGCTTGAAAATTAGTAGAATAATCGACTGAACATGCACAGCTGAATGATTGTCCAGAGCGGCAAAATGTAAAATGTACGTGATAAGAACCGGGCACCTTATGAGGAAGAACCTTACATCATATAAATTAAAAAAGAAAACAGATTAAGTATATGGTGCAGCTAAAATTATGTTTGCCTACACAAGCATGGTGGTGTATTATCCATTGACAGAAAGACGAGTTTGAGTAATTTGTAATCGAATCGAACTCCCGAAAACGAAGAGTAAAGAGATAGACAGTCCAACCAACAAGTGGTTGCGTGTGGTACAGTAGATGAGCTTTTGAACACTCATAAAAGTTGGTTTAAGGCTTAACTTGCGCAACACAACATTCTAGCAAAACAAAAAGGATCCAACACCTTAGATAGGTTTAAGAGGAGTCCATTCGGAATAAAGAATACCCTTGCTGCAAGCTAGAAGTAATCGTGGAAAGATAGCTCCGAAGGCTTTGAATATCTACTCTAGAATGAACACAACGCACGCCAAAGCCCTTCCTACTATATAAGCTAGCGAAAGAACAAAATAATCAAAAATGGATTCGACATCAGAGGCGAAACTGTGGCTACTGATTACTTTCTTTGTCCCCATTAGTCTCTTTAGAAATATCATTTACTGTGAACCATTGGCATACGAGACGCTATGCATCGAATCCTTTTAATATCTTCGTGCGCTTAGGGAACGAAACCGAAATCCATTTAATATGAACAGAATCATTGATAAGGTACACGTGGCGCGTTGTTGTGCATGAAACTAGTGAGAAAATTGTAAAACAATTTAATACAAATAAAGAAGGTCTACATCCGGTTGAGATTAGAAAATATTGTCGATTATTGTTGAACATCCGTTAGAAGGCGTGGAACAAGTTCCTTCCATCAGGAAAAATTTGGTGTAAGTAGAATTTCCTTTACACTTCATGGTTTCGAGTCCTTCTCCATGAACTCTGTGAATATGTGTTGTATGCTTTAACTTTAATTCAAAGATCGCCGCTAAACTGGTTTTTCAAAAGTATGAATGAAAGTAAATAATCGTTTTAAATTTCACTAAATCCAACTGGAATTTTAGAAACACTTTTCGGAACGTCGTGTGTAAAGAACGTGTGAAATTTATTTTTTTAAATACCAACTCGTGCTTCCTGTAAACATCAACATGCACCTAATATCACATGACATGCGATTCAAAGGAAATTTTAACCGTTCAACCAAATTTTAAACCATGGTTTGGAATACGCGATTGATTTACGACTCGCAGACATTTTTCGTGAAATTTTTCGTGACTGTTTACATTTGGGTGCGTGTGTGTTAGTGCAAGCTGCGTATGTGTGAGCAACCAAACATACAACGCTAAGCATTGATTGGTTGAGCGGAACCGGTAATTACCGGTAATCCTCTCAACGTTTTGTTCCTTTGGCGCAGGGGTCGGCAAAGTCCGGCCCGCAAACTGATTTTATCCGGCCCTTAAGTAAATTTTAGTGCAACATATGAAAAAAATCTCAATTCTTGACGGATTTGTTCACAATACCACTTATGTTGTTTCCCAAAAAATGCACGTTGAAATTGTTGAACGAGGTCTCCAATGGCATACTCATATACTTTTTAGACTTTTTCTATCGTATTTTCATGATCGCTCGACAATTATCATGTCTCCAGCGCCAAAATAATGTTTTTATTTTACTCCCACAGTCAAGGAATACATACTTTCGACACCTTTATGAAATATGTATAAATACAGAACACAATATTCAAAAGGTTCCATAAAACCTCGACATTTGAGTAGAGGATTAATTTACAGTAAAGTAAAAAATTATTTTACGGTACAATGAACCAAGAGTTGTATGTTGGAAAAGTACATAATTCAACAAACATAAGGCCACATGGTTCAAATAGTTAAAGGTATAAAGTTCAAATATATCATTTTATAACACAGTTTTATGTAACCTTACTATTTAAAAAAAATACTGGAGTTAAAAAGGGTTTAATATTATTTTCAACACATTAAGCCATGGTTTAAGGTATCCGGCCCGAACTTGCGAGTTCTTTTCCATCATCTGGCCCTTTTCACGAAACGCATGCCGACCCCTGCTTTGGCGGACAGTGAACCGGTAAAAGAAAGGCAGTGAACCGGGAATAAGCAGCACGCGAACTCTGGTTGTTCTGTTCTCTCCTGAACTACTGTTGTCTCTCTGTTTCTTTCTCCCGGTTAATGTGGAACAATTTTGAAAACGAAAACCTTTGTGGAATTTCCTATTGCTACAAACTTTGACTAGCGGTTTCTCAAAAAATAAGAGCGAAGGAAGGATGTTTTCTTGTACAAAATTATTGGTCAAGAATAGATCTTTCATTTGAGATGTCGTTTGTAAAAATCGGCCAACGGACTAAAAAGTTATCGCACGCGGCACGCAGAAAGCTAGAAGCCTTTGGGGGGCTCCACATCGGATGTGATTAAACTCGATGAAAGCACGAACGGCACACGATCAGTTGAGTTTCGAACGCGGAACGCCGTGGTTGGGTCCCGCAGACACACGGCGTGGCGTAACAAACGGCCTTCGAAGGCGCGCGATTGTTGAGGCAACGGAACAGCAATAACAAATAAACTTAACACTAGGAGTGTTAATCGAACCGAGTGTTGTTGTTTTTTGCTCCCCCATTGGGTTTCGATGCCGCGTTCTGCCCGGTAAGAGGTGTGTTTTTCGTGCGTGCGTGCGTGCGGGTTTGTGAGTGCGGAACCGGCTTCTTCTTCCGAGCGGCTTGCGTGGGGGAAGACGCGCAAAACCGGCTGCAGCTCCGCAGTAAGACAGCGTTAAAACTGGTGAGGCATCCAGCAATGCTAGGCATCCCAGCAAAGTAGAAGAAATTAAGAAAAAAAAACTCGTATAAAAAAGGAAGTGATGTGGTGGGCCACCGATGAGAAACGAATGCGGAACAGATAATAATATTCTCGCTTGTTCTTGGCCGCGGTTTGCGCCGCGAGGGGGCCTTGGTGGAGCCTCTTGTTTGTCTCCTTTTTGTTCGTTGTTTCATCATGGTTGATGCAAGCGTTCGATCTTGTCCGGCGTGGATTTGTTGGTGTTATTGTTTTTTACCTGCCCCAGCCTCCAGCTCGGTGTGGTGTCGGTTCTAGTCCTGCATCACCCACGATGAGCGGGCCAAAACAACGCATATTCGTCGTCTTCAACCGGGTTGTTTCGCCATCTCCAACGAAAACGGCTGTGGAATGGTGAACGAGAGACTTGGAACACGACAAGAAACGGCGCACACCGGGTGTAAGAAATCGTCAACCATATGATGACGATGACGACGACAACGAGGACAACGAAGATGATGGTACCAGTGTGGCCATTCGTAAGATGACCTCCAAGATGCCGGCCTTCGGTGCTGGTTTTCCGTGTGTGTGCAGTTGTGCCGTGCCGTTTACACTCGTTCCGTCAAGACATTAGCGGGGATTTTTGTTTTCTTCTGCAACTCCACATGAATGCCGGTGTTCGATGGGGACGTGCCAAGCCGGGTGGAACTCCGGGGTTGAAAAAGTGAATGTATCCACGAGAAACATCTTGAATCATTGATGAACCCCATGCGAATGGGAAGAGTAGTGCTTTTGTGATGGCTTTCTACTGAACAGATCGGCGTGGAGCAAGTTTGTTGAATTCTATCTGGAGCCAAAAGTAAACAAGTCGATGCCGGATACACGAACTAATATTGCGACACGTCAGTGTTACTGAGTAGGTCTACCATTAGCTCCACTTCTGGAAAAGTTACGATTTAAAGGATCCCCAAACGGCTTTGCTACATGCCCGGCTTCATATCAGTGTATCCTGGTGTATAAGGTACAACAAATGGAGGATGCTATATCCAGTTGGCCAATGGAACCTGATGTATTAACTTCTAGTGTTTTCTGACCGCCCTCCAAAAACGTCTCTCAATGAAGTCCTCTAAACAAAGTA
Source organism: Anopheles sinensis (assembly GCA_000441895.2). NCBI lineage: Eukaryota > Metazoa > Arthropoda > Insecta > Diptera > Culicidae > Anopheles > Anopheles sinensis. The sequence goes on along the minus strand of KE524927.1, from coordinate 14,909 downwards.
ACACCTTTGTGTTGAATAGTACAGTGTGATTAGTTTCGTTCTCGTACCGGCTTGGTGTAAATGAGACTATTAGCTGAACTGACCTAGGTCATATACCTCAATTTTACGGGAGCCTTACGACCGCGCAGTGTGTCAGCTGTAGAATTTCACTATGTTACCTATATTGGTGGTCCAATCCTTTATATGGCCCGTACCATCAATGGATTTGGTACTTTCATAGATTTTTCTACTTTCTGCAGACTGGAACGAACACTCCTATTATGCTTCGTTGATTAAAACGTTGTATGGGTTTTGGAGGACCATTTCTCGGGGCATAGTATTTAAGAAGAAGGGTAGTACAATACTAATACTTGTAACAAAAATATTCTGGAAATCTAAACGAAGTAGGCCATGGCCTAAATTCACCAGCGTTTTTCCAATCGATACCGCTGTCTTAAATACGGTGTCACTGTTAAGCAAATGCAAACATTTGATATGCAAATAGTTCTAAAAAGGACAAACCGCCTGTACAAGCGGTTCGATGAACGCTGACCTCATTTGACTCAGCACTCAACACTCAACTGATGGTAGCGATCACTTTGCATTCGGCGGAGATGAAGATGGGAAAAGAACGCCACTTTCTATTGCCAACGATTACCCTCAAAAAGTTCCATCGGGTTGGATGGGGTTTGTTATTTCTTGCACACTACAGGGCGTTTTGGCGAAGCTGGGCAGCATCCGTTCCTCCTTCGCTCGGGCACACGCACACAGCCAGCTATGTTCCGGTTGTAAAGTGAGTGCATTTGGTGTGCCAATGGGTAACCCCGTGCACTTCCGGCCCCAGTTGTCGTAGTGCTCGATGATAATCGATTGATTTGTGACCCAATTTGTGGGACTACCCGAACCGGAACTACGATCGAACTGCACCGTGGTCGTTTTATGGGGGAAAATGCATTAATGCAGCACCGAAGTTGTGCTTTTGTTTAAAAAAAAAATTATAACAAAATAGCTTCATGCTTTTTTAATCAATAATTATTCAATTCAATGGGTTGTTGTTGCTAAAAATTGGTGAATTCTGTTTTTGGGGTTCAAGAATTGATGTATAAGTCCATCTAAGAAAAAATTACAACTCTTGCAACGTTTGTTCGAAGGGTAAGTTTTGTTTATAACATAATACAAATGCATTTTTCGTCGATGGTAATGCCCATCGCTAATCTTATCCACCGAATTAATTCTAGAAAGTTGTCCTTTTTTTAAGTTTCATTTTATGGCAAATACACCTTCATGCACGCCCTTATACCATGATTTAGGAAATGTCTAAAACAAAAATAAAACCATAGCGTGCAGCACATGCCGTTTGTCACTATTTTCCTTTCCGAGATTTGTGCTGAAGGGCACTGCTGCGGGCTGCTTTGGTGGACTCATTCTCTACGTGCATTTGCGCGGTCGCCCACAGTGCATTCCACCGGGTTCGGTTTCAACGGTGGTCCACCGGAGCACCCTAAGAGTCAGCGGTTGGAAATCGAAAGAAGACAGCTGAGGTGCAGCTTTTTTGCCCTCACATCGTGAGCTTCGCGATACAGAAAGCATGCGGCTGAGAAGCGAAACATGGGCCCTCGGCCCGTATCAGCAATGCACCCCCGTTATGGGTGATATGCATAAAACCACGTACCGTCAAACGCACCGTTATGAATAAAGAAATAAGTTCACGTAACTCTTGGGACTGCGGAGATATAAAAAGCAAGAAAACGCGCAACCCTGGAAATAGCCATTTTTCCCTTCTGGCGCAATAAGGCGAAACCCGTTGGTTGACATTTGGGTGTGGGTGATGTATTTTGGTACCCTTTTGATTTGCGTGCAGTTTATGTTATGGCTAGAAAATTTTGTAATGCGGTAAATGGTTTTGATACGCGCTGCATTAATTTATGCTCCAATCTAGCGTATCACGCAGATAGTGTGAGTTTAGTTACCATCAACGGTTAAATCAATGTTTGTATTGGCATTGAAACATAAAGGTACTTTTTTAAATTTATTACTTCACTTCAATCGAATTGCGGAAACTGTGGTTAACATTCCCCTCCGCTGAATTATACGCTTCGAAGCAACATACCAATTGCACGGTAGGATTCTTGCAAACGGTGAGCATGCAGTTTAATTTATTTTTAATGAGACCTTGAAAACCCCGGCCGAACTATTGTTCACTCGTGGCATTTCGCAATTACGCCGTGAAGAATGTGATTAAATAATGATTATGGTGTCGTTCTGTCCCGATCGTTAGCTTTACAGACATTATGACATTACATCGTTCCAGCGGGAGGCAGAACAAAACAAAATCGAAACTCTTTTGCATTCCACACCAGACCATCTTAACACTATTTTCAGACAATAAAAGCCAGTGCTAATTGCGGAGAGCAAACGAAATAGAGGAAAGATAAAGTTGGACTACCGCAGTGAAAAAACCCTGCTCACGTTGAAGGAAAGAAGAGGCTGGTTTAAATGTGCCTCGTCATCGATTTTGATTGATCGCTCGCCGAAAGGAATCGGGCGTATTATGGCCGTTCGCGGATTTTCGTTAGTTTTTACCACAAACCGTACGGGAGCGCCACTGGTTGCGCGCATCGTCTTTTTTTTATCTTGTTGTCTTGTGAATTCTATATTTGACGTCAATAAATCGTAACGTTAATGGTTTTTATCGGATAAAAAACGGATGATAATAGCTGGGTTGTGTAATCCGTAGCAAATTGATTCAATAATCCTCCTTAAAATACCTAACGAGACAGTGCAAAACGAATAGATGAAATTTTTAACTTTATCTCATCATTGGTAACTGGATTTATTTATTTCGTATAAATCGAATTCACAAGATCAGTTAAAATAAAAAAAGCAACAGTACTTATATTCAACACTTTTTATGCAAAGGGAAAAAAGAAACCCCCTCTAAAAACCATAAGTTGAACTGTAAAACTATTTTATTTGTGTCTATTCTGTTGCAGCTTGAATCAGTTCCCATTGAATATAACTAAAAACATATCCTTCATCCCAGTTCCCATTGAATATAACTAAAAACATATCGCATTTCAAAACAATCTGGATTAAAATTAGTGATTATTTGCGAACAGGCCGAGGAAACCTCCCGGTTTGACCGAATGATAGGTTTTAAATGATAGCTTGCAACCCAAATAGTTTATCAGTTTTGACTGATGACCCTTTTCAATCATTGCTAGTAGAAAAGGATAGTCATCAAGAAGGCAAGTTAATCCAAAGAGCAGACATAAATGTTTAACGAAGGTTAGCCTTTCGGGTTTCGGAGTGTAGGTTTCATATTACTGGTTGCCTATCAATATACAGTTCAAAGTTATATTAAAAAGTGGAAATGTAAATAACTTTTTTAGAGTTCACCATTTATTCCAATTTAAATGTATATTACTTAACTTCACTAAGAGGCCGAAGACTGAATCTTTTTGTATAAGGATTCCGGCTGTAAAGTTAATTGAAATGATTTTCATCCTGTTACACTATTATGTCCACCGGAAACAGGACAACCGCCCCACAACAAGTCACAACAAATTTGATTACAGGATCCATGTGAGGCCTATCCGTGACGTTTAACCGCAGCTAAATTGCACCTCAAAAGCCACGAAGGTGGGGAATGTGCCCACGCTCGCCTTGGCTGTGATCGGATTTTATTTCATCAGCGCCATCGAACCCCAACCGAACACGCCGTGTTGCACGTGTCGTTCGGAAAAGATGTGCCAACGCGACGATGTCAGCATGTCAGAGCGGCCGTGCTTCCTCGCCGGGTACGTGTGTGGGGCAAACATATTAATCTCTCCCCGGACCGAGTCGGGGAGATCCTGTAATTACTGTTACACCGTACCGACGAGGAATGGCGAACCGAAGATGAACCGGAGCGGACCTCCCCTTGGAGCCGACCCGGGTCGGCCAAGATAATTAGAATGTGCATGCTGTAAATCATTGCTGGCATTTGCCATTATTCACACACAAACACACACATACGCACACATGGATCTTAAATGTTTCTGCGAATGGTTTCGCACCGAAACGAGCTAATGAAGCATTAGTATAGGCGTCGAACTCTACTTGGAGCCGCCGAGGCGTCGTACGAGATGATGAAGGTTTTCTTTTGGGAGTTTGGGAGGTTACCGAGACGCCGGGCAGGACGCCGGGTCCCGGACCGATAGCCGTCATCGCCGTCGGTGCACCGAAATGGAGCGTTACTGCGGTGGTTCTCTTCAGGAATCTAATCAGTGTAACGCGTGCGTTAATGAAGTGTACCACTTTTGCCCGGCGGACATGTTCTCGATCGTTCACCGAGTGAAGCAAGTGGAGTGAAGATGAGTGGAGGCGAATGCAGATGAGATCATTACACCCGGTCCGTTTTAATCTGTAGTCAGAGATTTGGAGAACGTGCTGATGAAAGCCCGATGCACTTTTCCCTCGAACAGAGCGATGAAGATTATGCTGATGATGATAATGATGGAGACGATTGTTGGTGCTGAACGCAATTTGCACCAAATGAAGAAAATTAATTGCGTTATTTTACACTTCCAAGGAGTCGAAAGAGGGATTGATTTTCTTCATGGAAAAGAAACGCTTCATGGAACGCATCCTTTGAAGCTGTTTCTTTTCACTTAATGTTTCATCAATCATTTAAGTCATCTAAAAAATGTTTGTTTAGTGTGTCGCAAAAACGCACTAGCACCAGCATTGAAATTTTTTTTATCCAAAATCAATTTGTTAAAGTATTTTAGAGGTTGTGGCAAAACTAATGGCCGAATTTCTGCGTTTATCACATCTACGTTCATCACATCGGAAAGACGTTTAGATTTCATATTCAAAAGATTCTGCAGTATTTTAATTGCTTTCAACATTTCCTTTCATCCTTTGAACAGGTGCAAAAGTAAACTTCAATGTTTTTCTACAAATGATATTCATTAATCAGAGACCGTGTCGAAAAGGCAAGATTTAATTGACAGAAATGCAGAATTTGGTACAGAAATATAAAAGTAAAATTTATTCTCGCATGGGAAATCCGTAATACCACCAACTTCGTTTCGAAGCAGTAATCTTTGATAAATAAAAGATGGTGTTACACACGCATAAATACGGTCGCTTAACAATCCGATTATATATAGGGATTACTTTATAGGGATTACTTTATATTTGAGATTTAATCAATTTCTACGTAAAATTAAACTTTACCATAAATGAGTGTGGAAACATAGCTCGATTGAAATTCGAAGTGTTTCCAATAGGGTTTACTAACGGACAATTTTTCTGTTGCTATTGGCAACGGTAGTGCCTACGTATTAAATTTTAATTCCGAAGTATTGTACAGCAATTATTGATTTTACTCGCGATATCCGTCGGTAACCCGTCTACTAGCGACACTATGGTGCAGAGTTGGAGATGCCGGACAGTGTGAGAGAAAGCGAAATTTTATGCAAGTCTGTTATGACGCTAGCAGTGCCGTAATTGCTTTTATTTCCCGTTTATTCTTCATAAAGCTGCAACCATCGGTGACGTGCCGGTTATTGATTGTGTTGAATAATTTATGGTGCGATCGAACTCTAGCATACAGTTCACCTCACCTTATGCGGGCTCTGCGCGGAGTTAGTGACGATTCGTCAGTTGTTGGATTAGCTAGCGTTCGAAAGGTGTACCGGAATTTAAATTATCGTGGTGTTTCAATCAATCAACGGTTAGGGAAACATCCCTGCTCATTAGTTAATCCAATCCAATAAGCTTACCGGCTGTATTGACCTCGGCAACTTTCATACGGCTGGTAAAACAAATTCGTTTCCATTCGAATGATGAGTATTTTTTCCTTTTGTTTTTCTTTCAGATTTTAAATCCATACGTTTTCGTCCGGTCAAGGATTGGCCCACGGTATCAAGGATCGCCAGCCCGAGGGAGTGTTATTGATTATTCGCTCCGCGACCCAACCGTAAGGGAGTGGTGCTCGTAGTGCTAAAGTGAGCCGATTGTTTCGCTGGCGAAAAGGAGAAAAGAGCTTCAACCCAGGTCCGGTCCCAGTGTGCCGGGGAAAATTGTGCGCTAGGCAGAGCGTGTAATCTTGGCGCGAGTTCTGTTTATCCTGATGGGTTTTGATTGCCCGAGTGAAAAGCGAATGCAACGAGGTGGCGTAGTGGTTTGATGATTTCATTCTTTCGTGCCGTTATATCTGCGGGCTTGGTCAGCGAGACAGACCGGCAGCCAGATTGTGTGATCCGGAAGGCCGCGGGACGTGGTGCTATCCGTAACGGGTGTGCATAGCCACGGGGCTTGGTCCCGGCTAATGGGTGGCTCGGTCTCCAAGGGAAGCGACGACGCAGCTCAACGAGTGAATTAGAGGACGCACCTGTACCCGGTGCCTGGTGAATGGAGTGCTAATCGTCCCGCCAGCTATCAGCGATGAACGTCATCGATGGCAACTATTGATTCAGGTGAGTTTACCGTCTGCGGACAAACGGATACTCTCCTGGGGTGGTTGATTATTGTCTCGGTTCTGGGGCTGGGCTGGTGTGCTTCGCTATGGCAATTATTTAATGTGTCAATATACATCCCACCGCTCGATCATCAATGTTGTTGTATTGCTAACCAGTGTCAGTATCTTAATTGTTATAGCTTTTTAAAATTGTTAAATGTCAGAATTAGATAAATGCGATGATACTTCTACGATAATGTGGCTAATAATTCGATTGGTTCAGATTAATAAAGTAAGTAGACCGTATTCGATATGCCTAATTTTTGCGTTGCACATGTTTTGGTAATGTATTGGGTTTTGTTAACACAGTTGTTCGGTCAGAACTGATTGAGTTTGATTACATTCAAGTGTGTTTGAATTGAATTAAAGCGAGATTATTAAAGTAACGTATTGCCACTTAAGCGTAAAACTTTGATTTCTCGCAATCCGCAATAAAGAGACTTCCATTCAAAATCTCCTCAAATCGATTCTCTACCCTCTTTTCTACTATCAAACAAAGGTAAAATGACATTGTAATTACCTAATTGTAATCAAGCGAAGATTGTTATGAGCGCTTTTGATCAAGCGTATTTTGAAAATGTAATAAATATTAAATTTAAAGCTTTTTTTTCAAAATCTTATACTTTTTGAGTATCTAAAAATTCAACATAAGGTAGAAAATGTCAGAAATCTAGTTAAAAGTGCTTTCAACTCCAAAACTTTTGATATTTTGAATGAATTCAATTCTTTTCAAGTCTCGTTAAGTTACATATAGAGGTACTTGATAAATGTCTGCTTGATTGCAATATTTCATTCTAACAGTTGTTAAAGCATAAAATATCATAGCAAAATCTTCCATGATTTCGCATTTCGTAATTATATTTTTCCTGTTTTCTCTACTGAATCTTAATTTAGCCAAGAAATTCTCTTGGAATTAATAAGACACGCTGATTATTTTTTAGACTTACTCACTTATTTATGTTGTGCTACAACCGGTGAGCGGTCTTGCCCTGACGAAGCTCCATCTGAAATTGCTCACAGTCGCTCCAATTCCATATCCCGGCTATTCTGGCGGCTTCGTATACGCCATTTGTTTTTCACGCGTCTACTAATATTTTTTATAAATGACTTAAATTAACTTAAAACATGCCGGCATATTTTACCCCACCGTGGCATTTTGCCACAATGTCCCCTACGCTGTTACTTTGCTTGAGAAATGTACGTTCCATGTATGCAAAAAACTATCGTTTATTCTGAGCTCAACATATTCACAATCTGTCTGAAAAAGTAATTGAAATTGTATAAAACGACAAGAGTATTTCAGAATAATTTCCAACTGCGTTTATCTCTGATTTGGTTTAAGATTTTGAAATAGTAAGACTCAATAATACAAGTGTCTAAAATTAATCCATGAAGAGCTCCCACAGTAAAGCAATTGGAACGATAGAATTTACAAAGCCTAGCAACTTCATCGGCTTTGTGCAGCGTCCTTCATTTTTTATCACCTTCAATCACTCCCCAAACACATGATCCTATCCAACGGTAGTGGATGTGCGCTGCCAATTTTCGATCATTCAATTCGTCCCTTTAGCACTTTGGTGTTCATCCGGTAGCTTATTGCTTTTCTCACTGCCAGCAGGCAGTTTGAAGAAGGCGTGGAAGCCAGAAACGACACCATTGCCGATTCGTCCCCGATTCATGTTCGAAGCTTCAGCGAGATCAAACATGGAACAAACTCCGACTGACAATGCCCGGGAGGGGCGAAAGTAACAAACAAAAAAGGGGCGACCAAGATGATGACGATGCTGGGGGGATTCCTTTTGCTCGTCGTTCTTATCCAATCTATCTATCCCGAGCAATGTTCGGTGGCAATGTACCATTGTCTAGATGGTTTCTTTTTTTCTGCGATCCCCACTGGGCAACAATTTTTTCGTCCTGTCGATTCCTGTTCCGAGCTGCCGGCATCGGGAGACCCGGCAGTACGATCGGACGTGACGTATCGCCACTGCCATAGTTTCACGTGCTGGACATAATTCCCGATAATCTCATTAAGCTCTCCCGGGCAACAGCATCGACAAGGTGCGCACGGATACGAGCTAAATTCCATTGCACAAAGAACAACCGGCGTGAAGGATCTTATAGTTTGGAGCCACGATAGTCTCCACGGTGAGCTTCTTGGTAATATTACCACTTCAAAACGGTACACCAGAGTATGCAATAAAGATGGACTCTAAGTTGTCTGCTGGACTGGCGTAAACAAACTCCTCCACATAGCCTTTGAACAGTTGTTGGATAGATTCTTTCTTCAACTGTCCTGACATGTTTCTGGGCGGATAATAACATCGGAAAGAATTTTCTTCATTACGCTGACAGCAATATTCTGGAAAGGAATTGTTTGGAATTGTTGTAGCTAAAATATTAACAATCCACGTACCACTTCTAGGTTGTTATTTGAACACTACTAGAGTGCGCAGTACAAGTTGAGCGCAAAAGGAAATCTCAGCAATGTGCAATGACAGCATCTGCTGTTTTTTTTTTGCAGAAGAGCATTGAAAAATGATAAATTGCTGGCTAGGTCGTGCTCGTGTAAACTCAACCCTAACACGACGCAGATATACGATAGCTATGAGTCACAATAGTGTGCTGGCCAGCTTTGCACACCGCTGAAGGACTGGCCAAATGACCCGTTCCTCGTTCCCCGGCAGGTCACTCGGAGGCACTCAACTGTACAAATACCGGGTGAATCTTTGCTGAAGCTCCCGTATGAAGGATGCTTGAAGCTGTGGCCCGAGATGGGCTGATAGGTTCTGACGACATCCCCCGTGCTGCTTGCTTTCAGACGGATTGTAGTAGTAGACGTTGTTGTTGCCCCTTCACTTCACATCGGCGACGAGAATGACGCCTGGTGAGAGCTTGGTGCTGGACCGCGATGGAGATAGAAGGGAGCGTATAGTAAAAAATTAAAACACAGGCTCCATTTCAACCATCGTTCCCGAGCGGCGAGATTTGTTATTCCATTTGATCCGATAGTGTAGTGTGCGCTAGGGTTTCGTCTGAATAATTATCGCTTGACATGACCGCACGTCGACCGCTGCTCTCAGTACGGAAGGCAAGAATAATTGGACAACGTGCCCGCAAACAAGTGCACTCGCTATCACTTAGTGCCAGAGTAGGTAAGAGGGCTGATCCCAGCTTCTCGCGTCAAACATATCAACTATATTTTTTGCATTCCCATAGAATTCATTTTCAGAATTAGAAAACAAATGACAAGAAATATAATATAAAATATGCTTAGCCCCGTTCGCTTGGACGCGCACCCGGCCAACGTGTTGTGTTGATGTTGTTACGGTGTTCTTCCAATTTGATGATTAATGGCGATAAATTGCACCCAACAGTTTGCGGTGGAAGTATATTTTTCGCAACTTACTTTACTACTTTTCCTAACTGTGTTCCAGTCATTGAAACTTCTTCCCAGCATAAAAAAATAACTCCATGTCGGAAGCAATGAAAGGCACACGCGCAATTCACTGCGAATGCTGTTGGCCGTGGAGGGAAATGTCAGAAAACGGATGTTGTTGAACGATCGATTCAGAAACGATGAGCTTGGCCTGGCCAGTGGAAACGAGTTAAAAAGTTTTTCTACAGAACTCATATTTCTACACAGTCTTTGCACTTTTTACTCTGCAATGTTGTAAACTGTGGGTTGGAACGTTGGACGCGGCAATGGTGAACTTTCGGAAGTGTGGAAGAGTTATGATGGTGGCGATGATAGAAGAGTAATCGCGATGAGAATTTGCTTCAGGCTGGCAGCCGGATGGATAGGCTAAATAACGGAATGAACGTTTTGTACTTCCATCGTTGCAGGAAGTTAAATGCTTAGTTTTTTAATTTAAAAATTTCGGTGACAACTTATTTATTGCAATTTTCCACTGATTGTCACTAATATGGTTTTTCTTGTCTATGTCTAGTCAAGTCTTTGTAATACACTAAGGATTTCTTTCATATACCCATGTTTTTTCGCGTTTTTGCCTCATTTGAAATAGTTTCTTCGTGAGTATTTTTGGCATTTCAAATAATTTTGTTCAAATAATACATACATATTTTTCCAACATTTTCCAACATAAACGAAATGTATCTCTTACTCAAATTCGACATTGCTGTTTACGTTTTCTTTTCAAAAAATCTGAAAATAAACTCGCTTCGCTTCATGGGATATTTTCAATTCCACCAATGTTTTGATTCACATTTGATCTCAAAGTGAAAATCTGTTTCTCATGCCACTGGATGAAGATACACATAACTGATAACTGATATTGTATTGAGATGGTAAACATATGTTTGCAATGTCTTCCGAACCCCGTTTTTAAAAAAATATTCGTTTCAAAGTGATTGAATCTGAAAGTAACCAGCTGTACTTTATCAATATTTTATCTATAAGATAGTTTCAATTTCATCATCCTTGTACTTCACACCTGACATCAAAGTAAATTTCTGTGAATTCTCGCGCAACTGGATGAAGGTTCTCATTTACGCCAACCCTGGGATAACGTTTGTAGTTTTGACGGGGCGCTAAACGACACCGCTTATTTGGCGGTGAAGATTACGTTGAAACGTGGAAGCGAATCCGGAACTGGATGCAGAAGAGTTTGTAGCCTGTTCTATAAATAAACAGACGCGAAAAACCATCGCAAGTTCCGCGCGGGGCTGGGTTCGTACGGTTCGAAAATGTTGAAATGGAAACTGGAGCGAATAGCGACGCGTGTTCTGAATACGTTATGAATCGCGTAGGATTCTCTTCGTCTTCTTTTCACGTATCTCGAACCTCGGTCCGTCTACATCTCGCATCTCTCGGAAGCTGGAGTACTCGTCCCCGGCAGATCTCTGATACTTATGCCATGGGGTGGTGGGCAGAAAGAGTAAGTCGAAGCTGTCGGGTGCTGAAGTCCGCTTTTCGATGTAGATGCTGTCGGTGTGTACTGTCTATTTCGCCCTTTTCTCCGGTTCGCTCCACGCGACCTAGTCCAACGAAACTTGACCGTTCAATTAAACTTAGTGTTCGTTCTGTTTGTACTCGGATTCAATTCTCGAATTGATACATTCCCTTCGCATTGTCCACGCCCCGTCCGGGGTTCCCCATTGTATTTGCAGAGTGAAGGATGCCGTTCTTTCACAAAACGGAAAGTATCGCTGCACGAATGGATCTGCGCCGTTTTGTTGGGCAAGCCGCTTCGTTCGGTCCAATTTAGCTCGAGACTCGTGCACTCCGAGGTCAATTAATTTAAGCGTTTTCTTATCTCCCGAGCTCCATATGTTGCACTTTCATTCAGCACGAGTTCAGAGCCATCCGTTTGCCATCGTCCCACGGAGATGATGTTGCAAAGGGCACCGGCGGGGTTTTGCTCACTTGATAGTGCACGAGTTTTCTTTTGGACTCGTTGGTCGATTGATGGCACGTTTCATCGCACCGCCGTACGTATAAGCGAAGATTTATTTCGTACGATCATCCATCGCTGGATATGGGACTACATTCGTGCGATGGATCTCGGTCTTCCACTGTGTTTGCGCCTTCCCGAACCTGACATCGATGTACGGTGCACAGTGTGGAGATGTTTATATGTATGGAGAAATTCGGCATTTCATTTATTCCCTCGTCAAACAATACATAAATTATTCAGCAAGTTTTTCTTCCATCATTAGCGTCAAACAAAAAAGTAAAGTCTTTCAAAATACCAAAAAGAAAAACAACCAAAAATCCCCAATACTTGCTTCGGCCTTGCCTCTGTACCATTCGGTTTGCTTTTGAACCATCTCCCTTTGATGAGCGTAATTTGCATAATTTTTAATTTATCTGCGAATAAATTAAATTCACATCACAGGCGTCGTTAGGCGCGAGCTCCTCTGCTCGGGAAGTTTGCCGAACTTTGACAAAGAGGCACTCAAACAGGCAGCGGTATTGGTTCTTTCTAATTTGAATGGTAAATATGTTTGCCCAGTGTTGAACAATGTGCCGCATGGAATGGGTTGTTTTGCTTGCGCATTAGTTGTTTCTTATCAAATGTGTAAATAATGCCATTTTTAAACTTGCCGATTTATGTTTAAAGTTTTCTAATGGATTTTATTTATATATAGACAATAAGCAGTATAACAGTAACATAACAATGTATCATGCAATAGAAAACCATGCCTTCCGAGGAAAATCAGGGGAGGGAATCGCGGATATACTAACGCGCAGAACCATTGAGCCGGTAACCCTTGAAGTGCACAAAAACAGCGCTACAAATTTTAAACTCATCATTGCGCCTATCGTTAACACACAATATCCATGCTCTAGCACGAAAGAACGGCGGCTAATGAAGGGCCTTGAAAGGCAGCCGGCTCGAGCCGTGGTACCTGATGGGGCAGGCAATTGACGAAGGTACCATATTTGGTGGAGGCTCTTCGTCGTAACCTTCGCGCGTAATTGATGAGCCTATTTGTCTCACTTAGACGGCATTAGCCTTCCGGCCGGCGTCTTGGCTGGGCCCAAGCTGAAGCTCCTCCTGTCTTTGTTGGGCCCAAGCGTCGCCGAGGAGGGTGG
>KE524926.1:17511-35113 GCA_000441895.2 Anopheles sinensis | reverse complement strand
CGGAACAAAACGAAGCAAAATAAAACAAAACAAAAGGAAAAAAACGCCTGCAACCAGAGCGGCACGGTAAGTTAAGGCAAGCGGAACGAAAACTTTCCAACCTATCCGATACAATGGTCGTCGGGGAAAATTCCCCCGCACCAATCTGTTTCCTTTTTCCATCACACCTTACACCGTACGTGCCAATTGTTTTGCGGAGGGAGGGAGTTGCATTCAATATTTATGCAACTTCACTTAGAGCTTTTTTTTTGAAGTGAAAAAATCAGCACTTTTACGGAACGAAACAAAGTATAAGGCAGCGGGCCAATGGGACAGCGAACTGACTGCAACTGGTTTTGGGTTGAAGTTGTGGAGCGCGCCTCAGGCTGTTGCAGTGCCATCAACTTCAATTTTCAATTCAACCTACCTCTGGCTGCGAAGCTGTCGAAGAGAATTGCTTCTTCGATGGAGCTTTGTTTTCACGAAAAGTGCCAAAGTTAAAATAGCGCTGCTAGTAGAAGTTGGTGATGCGATAACTACTCCCGTTTTACCGAAGTGTTCCTTCGTTGGGCGACACAGTTTGTGGGGATGCAGCTTTTATCGCGTGTCGATAATGTGGTAAATATTTCATCGTGCAACTCTGTGACGAAGGGGAGCAATGATGAATTTTTACTTTCAAGAACTTATGATTTTTGACATCGGTGTGCAATTGCTGACAAGTCAATTGGAGCATGAAAGCAAGTGATCGCCAAAACTTCAAAAGAAAAAATAAAACGGATTATCCATCGCATGGGAAAACCAAAGCATCCTTGCCAAAGAAAACTATCGATAATTTCCGAATTTAATCTCACAACAGCTTGAAACCGCTATTAATTATCCAAAGTACGCACACACCCTCTGTGCAATCTGAAAAACAAATCCTTGCACACCAAACAGCAAGCAATCTATTTCAGTTCCATGCCATTGGCTTTGACAGCTGGTATGACTTCGGTTTGAGAAGAAAATCCTGTGTGTGGGTTGGTGTCCGTAAACGAAACTGCACCCATTAGAAATTCTCGCGCTGGAAGCCGCGCTCGCCGAATGAGACGGCAGAAATCCTCCGAACACCCCGACGAGACTCGTCACCGGTCCAACAACAACAACACAAACCGACCCCAGAGGAACGAAGAAACACTCGGACGGACGAAGAAAGTTATAAACGATCGTGGTTTCAAACGTACCGAAGACGCCATGCTGATGCATGGTGATGAAGCGTCCAACAGTAGCGTTTCGTTGGCTGAGGGGAGAAAAATTCATCATTCTTGCATTTTCACCGACAGGCCAACAACCACCTTAACTCCCACGCAAACGCATACGTAAGACGGGAACTCCAAAAACCACGTGTGTTTGCGCATATAACGGCTGGCAGTGGCACATTCCGCTTTTGTGAGTACGCGAGGGGAGAAAAGCGGGAAGTGAAGGTAGGGAAACTATCTGCAAACATTTATTTTTACCCAACCCTCCACCAACATCGGCAAACGATCTGAGACGAAGAAGTTGTAGCATGACGTAAAGAAATGTGCGGGTTTAAGCGAGGAACACATGTGCATTCGAAACCAAACGGCATTTCAAAGTAATTCATTTTCTTTCCTCAGATTTTGCTCTCTACTTTTCAACAAACTCTATTTAACTATGTGTGTAACTGAAGCTAAAAAATATCAATAGTAAGCGGCTTCGGAATTCGAAACATTCAGATTATTTGTACCAATCGCAAAAGTAACCAAAGAGAAAGAGGCCTGAAGGAGATCACTTTCTTCGAATAAAATTCGTACTACCTAACAGCCTTTGGTTTTCGCTACCCGGGCAAGAGTTTCGAAGTTCTTGGTCAAAATACCATAAATTATAGAAGTAGCTACACCAATACCTGTCCGTTCACGTTCGGGGCCTAAACCATCCGGAAGATTGTAACCGGACGAAAGAATGTGCAGCGTTTGATGTCTGGGGATTTTATATTATTTTTCCACGTGCCCTTTTGGAGGCCTTATTTGAGGGGACGCGCGCGGGCAAGGTTTTTCTCCAACCCCTTAGAAAAGCCCGTATCGGTGAGACGAGGGAAAAAAAGCAACACAATCCCAAACATCCTTCCAATACATTTACGATGAAGTTGTTTGGCGCGGAAAGCGAACGGAGAAAAATGCATAGTAAAAAGAGATGAAAGCAAAAATATATGTGAAGAGAAGAAAAAAAAGGAAAAACATCTAAACCCCCAAAAAGCAAGGCGCCAAATTGGAAATTTCTTCGCCCAGTTGAGGAAACAGACTCGGCGGAAGTATCCACATCTTCCCTCCATTTGGGCACGACCCCGGCTTTCGTCCACCTACGCCATTGAAAGGCCCCCGGAAGCTGCTTGTTGGACTGTTTCTTTGATTTTTCAGCTACGAAAAAAACCAACGGAGAAAAATCACGAACGCTCCAGATTCCAAAAAGATTGCCCCACTTCCGATTCCACCTGCTTTGTGTTTGCTCAGGTGGCTGTGTGTTTTGCGCGGGGTGAATACTTCTGCGAATTCTTTCAATGTGTTCGCTGATGCCGCCACCACTCCACCGCGTTACCTTTCCCTCCCTCTGAGGGGTGTACATTTCACGGGGCGAACGTACAAAAGGCTGCCGAGAACCTTACGCAGCGGAAAACAAGAAAACCCCGAGGAGCAAGGAACGCTTCAAAAACACGCCGTTGAAATCGGGCGCGCACTTGTCCCGATTATGCGCGGAGTAAAAGGCGCGAAAGGCGTGTTGTGTGGTGAGTGCAGAGCAATTTAATTAGACTAATGAAATAATTAAATTGAGAATGAGAAAATCTGCGATTAGGTTTTGCGGCTTCGTGCGCCTTCCTTCTTCTCCGGTGCGAAACTGACCGCGATCCAGCCGGTTCTGCCGGAGGACGGATTCAAATGCGAATTCGAACTCGATGGGAAAAGGATCGTCTGCTAGAGGGTTTAAATATCATTTACCTTGGACGGGTTTTTTAATGGCGGTGCTCAAAATTATATTTCCTTTCAGATACTTCATTTTTCAACGATACATGGAAGCCTTTAAAATTATAAAGTACCATAATATTTGCATACCCTTAAGGATAATAAAATAGCGTAGTCAATTTCTTAACGGTAGAGCACCACTTTCGAAATGCGACAAAAGCGACGCCCAAACGTAAATTGTTCTCCCCTAAACCAACCCCAAAAACACCGCCGACACGAGAACAATTCCAACGGTGGAAAGCAGATTTCCCTGGATATTGTAAAAACTGTCATCTCAATGCTATTTGCCTGTCAAATGAGGCGTTAATTATACGCACAAACCTAAGCACCACTTCCGGGTGCGTATCCGGTGGCTAATTGCACACCGCCGCCCTCTCCCTCTATTCCACCCCTCTGGGGGAAAGTCTTTAAATTTTTAATTGTCAATCATAGCTCGCGCGCACACTCAAGTCTCAGGATGTTTTGGGGGCGAAAGACAAGAAGAAGGTAATGGGATACAATTTTTGATGGATCCTGGTAACAACCGGGTGGATATTGCGGCCCACCACCTATCCTGTTACAGCGGAACGATGGAGAGGTGTAAGCGAACGTCAATTAACCTAGCCACAAAAATGTGACAGGCTGGTTTCGGTAAACCATTCACTTGAAATTTCGAAAAAAAAATATAGAAAATAAAAACCCAAACGAGCACGCTGAATAATTCAATTCGAGTACTGACTGCCGTCCCAGTTGGGGTTTTCCCACCTCGCCCCGGCACACCCTGCTGTCGTTTCTCAATCCTGCCATCGCAGACGGAATGAGCCAGCGCGCTTGCTGTAAACATAAAATAAAGCAGTAACGATACCTTTTCCCTTCGTGCGCCACTCGAAACCCGCCAGAGCACGCAACAATCGACCTCGTAACGGTGGAAGAAAGTGACTCGCTGCTAGCAACAGGCGGAGGAAAATGTTTTTCCCAAAATATGGCTCACGGAGAGGTTTAATGATCCGGAGCTCTGTTCTCCATCGTCGATTTGAACCGTACTGTCGTTTCGTTTTTGTTGCTCGTAATGTCCACCGCCACACCGTCGTCGACTCTCCGGGTAACCTGGTGTTTTAAAGATGATGTATTTCTATAAAATTAATGTCCATCCCTAATCCCGAGCCGAGAATGTGGCAACGGAACCGGGGCGGGAGGAGGGCAAAAAACACTGCGTTCCGCGACGTTGGTGAAAGAAGCCGGTTGGCTATGTCGAACACCTCAAGGAAAGCGCACACAGACACACGAGTAGCACCGTAACGGAAAGAATATTGCCCGAAAAAACCGTCCGAAGACTGTGTTTGGATGTGGTGTTGTGTATCGTAAATAAAACTTTTGCCCGCTTTTATGAAAAGCGATCTCTAAAAGCCAATAAAATAAATGTGAGCGCACCTTACCGGCGTGTGGGAACGAAACACACTCAACACACACGTGCTCCCGCTGTAGGAAAAGTCTCCATCCTGTGTTGGTCGCCGCCATGGAAGGTATGTGCATTAAATGCAGAGGCCAATGTGCATTTACCATTTGAAAGCAACCAAACCAACCGGTGTAGGCCGTTGGTGGTGCCGCCGAAAAACGACCGAACTCAGCTGGTGCATCAGCGGTTTGTTTACACAAACTTCCTGTGGCCAACACCAACGCTCCTTAAATCAACTATTTTCCCCCAGGGTAATGGAACGCCGTCACCGACGAGGCCAAAGCAACAAAACGCCACCAGCACTGGCTGTGCCTGGCTAGAAGGTTGATAATCATAAACATAAATTTAAATTTAATTATTTACAGGCACATTATTTGATGGCGGTTAAACTGGGCGCGGTAAGTTCCTTCACGGCGAGTTCAGAATTGTGTGTGGGTAAAAAGTTCGTTTATTCTACCGCGGGAGGGAGCTGTTCAGGGGGCGGCAACAGGAAAAAAGGGTGGCGGTGACGGTTGTTTTTCCGAAGATAAAGAAACTGCTGCGCCCGTTCCGAAAAACCTTCTGCTCAACTTTGTGCCAGCGAAGGGAAATCTTTTCTTTAAACGAAGGGATGATATGCCTTGCTCCTTTTTTTTGGCTTCTGCCTTTGCAGAACACCTTTGGGAGGCAACCGGTAGGAAGGTTAGTCCAAAAGGATTAGAAACAACCACCGACGCTGGCGCGCGCGCTTACGATGCACAAACAGTGCTAATTATATTTAATCACGGTCGAAACATCGAGCGCACAATCAGGGCACGCCGACGACGACGACTGGCCTCTTTTATGCCGCCAGATAGCCGCAAGAGAGTCTGTGTCAGGCACACCGGCGAACCGGGCCTTGAAGGTTAGCGGGAACAAAAAGGTGAGGGAAAAACTGCTCGCCAAACAACGGCAAGGAAAATAAAATGCAGACCTGAAAAAAAGCCAACCAACCACGCCGGTTCATGCAAAGAAGGGAAAGGTGGTGGAGAGGTGCGCTCCGGTTGATGAAATTCAATTAGCAACCAGCCTTTTTTCCACCATTTTTCCCCCGAAAGGCTATCCACCTCCACTCCCAACCCGTTTCTTCCCGTGCGCGAACCCGAG
Organism: Anopheles sinensis; assembly: GCA_000441895.2. Lineage (NCBI taxonomy): Eukaryota > Metazoa > Arthropoda > Insecta > Diptera > Culicidae > Anopheles > Anopheles sinensis. Next base: position 29,560 of record KE524926.1, on the reverse strand, counting down.
ACGATCAAGGTTTCAGCGAACACAAAAACAACGGGAGCTTCCATTTAAAATTACATCGTACGCCTGCAAGGTATGCAACACGCACAGCCACCTCGCCGACGGAGGAAAAGGTTAAAGTGGGTAAAATTACCGCCGCAATGAGCTTGCTTAAAATCTGTCCAAAACAGCAAAACGAAAGAAAAATTTAAAGTTCGCACGCTCGCTGGAGAACAAAATAAGTTTCACGCAAACATTCAGGCACAAAGTAAATTTTACCTCAGGGTCTCGGAATCGATTCCGTTGCCAAGGATTAGCTAAGCAAAAAGAAAAAACGCTATCAGTTTCAATTTTATCTGGCGGTAAATGTTTTTTTTATGGCCGGGTGGTGTTCTCGTTAAGAGGCAGCTCAGCCTTTCGGGCTTGACTTTGTAAAGGCCCAACGCGCCCAAACATATTTCACTCGAATCTACATATTCTTAAGCCGCGTTGACGAGGTGCTAAAATCCGCCACCATTCAATCTCACAACATGAAACCACAATTACCTAAGCTCCCAAGGTAGCGCCCGCCACCCCTGCGTCCCAAACCAAGGTATTGCCCTGGAAAGCCCTTCTCCTCTGCGGTGGCATTATCGTCGCTAAAGTATTTACAAGCAGTTCCACTTCGCGAGCAAAAGAGTCCACGGGGCAGAGTGAGTAAACGGCGATGCAAACGGTGGCCATCGGAAAAACTCCTGGTGGAGCCACTTTTGCTGTCAATAAAAGTAATTACTTAATCCTCCTAGGAACCGGATTACATCATTAAACGAACCACGATTGCAAAACGTGACCGTCGCCAAGCTCTCTCCCGCGCGACGACGGTTCCGAAGATTTGCCACCTTTCGTTCTGTGCTAAGACGAATGGGAAATAGGTGTATACTCCTCCTCCCATCCCCTTTTGCCATAAGAATGGAGAAATGAAGAAGCGAACAACAATTCCCACCCGGCGCGGGAACTGCTGTTGTGATGAAATAAATAAAAAATAAATACCAAGAAAATCGGAACCATGCGGAAAGGGAAACTTCCCTCCCGTAATATTTTCCACCGCAAATTTCGGTTTCCTTTTTCACCGTTTTCTTTTTTCCCCATCCGTTCTGCTGTCGATACGTCGAATCCTTATAACTAGGACGACGCAAGCAACAGGCCTCCAAAGCATTCCTTTTTCACCATTAGCGCTTTTTCCCTTTCGCTGCCACCCTATGTTTTACGGTTGGAAATTTATTAAGTACTTACGGAATAATAACGCCTTAACTTTCAATCTACTCACTCCCCAACCGGGCGCACACCTGGGAACCGAAAGCCCCAGAAGTGATTTCTGGATGGAGTGGGAGTGCAGGAGTAGACGGATTTTTGGTTTTTCTTATGGAAGCGGGGGAAAAAATGTGTATGTGTGATACGACACACACCGTACCAAAACTTCCCGTATACGCGAAAATTACTTGCAATTTGCTGCGGGATGAATTCGTGCCATTTTGGGGGGTGAGGAATATTTTTTTCTTTTTCCATCGCACCCGTGAAGGGTGTGTAGGACGTAGATGCTTGCTGTGTGTCATTTGCTTGCAAAATGTTCACTCGTTGACGCTGGCGGAAGTTGAGCTTACCTGAAAGTGGAAAGAAAGGAAAAGCAAAGAATAAGTTTGATGTTTGTTTCTGCAACACATGAATGTGTATGGGGAGAAAACAATTCAATAATAATTTACACAATCACAATCTGGTACGGGGTTTATTTCGTTGATGGATATTTATTGCGTTTTACAATTACATACAAACACACACGCCTACTTGTGGAAATAATGATTTGTAATTTAATAGCATTATTTTTGGATGCGTTATTCTTGAGAGGTGGAAAATTAAATCATAGCACACACGTGTATGAATGGTCACGTTTGAGATTCCATTTTGAAGTGGTACACAATTAATATGAAACAATGTTTTATTTTTAATCGTAGTCACTTCTTTTTCGGTCAACAAACAAAAATGCGCTACGGCCTAAAGATAAAATTGTTTTGTTTAAAAAGTTTGCCCCTTCCTATACTCTCGAATTGTGTTATTTTATGAAGCCCTGCTTCTAAGAAAACGGTAAAGAAACAAACATCCTTCCGCTTGGCTTTTGCTGAGCGAAGAAAGTTTAAGGAATAACAGAAGCGAGGAAAAGTAAATCTGGCAGGTAACGTACTTCAACAATTCCTCCCGAAAAGAACGCTTGGGTGCTACTTGTTTCTTTTCTTGTCTTTATCTCCCCCATTTGACATCATTCCCGAACGATGCCGACGCCACTGCATGCGGATAAAATTTGTTTTCTCTCCCCCACAGTCCCCACTCTTCATGCCTTAGTCAGCTCCATCAGCGAGAAAGCTTTGGAATAAAAAATTTAGGGCAAGCTCGGTGGAAGGTGGGAGTTAACCATCCAAACAAGTACGACTCAAACAACCTTAACTCGCTGACAGGCAGCAGTCGCAGCAGCGCGCGGCAGGAAGAAATTTAATTTAAAATTGTTTTCCTCCTATTTCGTGGTGAAATATTAAAATTCTTTTACAATGTAAGCTCAAGGCGGTAGCAAGTCAGTTGGAAACGGTGTATCACTGCGTCTGGCAAAAATTGCTCAAGAAAACAATGTGATTACGGCGGGGAAGACTGCATATGGTGATAAGTAATGGTATGTTGCTTGTTGATTCTGGTAAATTTAGAGATAAACAAATTATTACACAAATTTTAATTTCAAGCTGCATATAGTCTAACAATAAATGGAAGTGTGAAAATCGCAAATGAGCTGATGGTTTTCATTTGTTTCCATTGAATATTTTTCAATGATGTAAAATGTATTACTTTGTATGTAGCAACTCGAATTGATCAAAGAAATAAACAAAACAGATTTATTGCACAATCAAATGCATTTCTAGACACGATGTTGATTCACAAGTCTATTCATTCGACGTTGGATTTCATATGTAATCAATGTTTTCAATCTCCAGCGTTGATGAAGCGTCTATCACAAGCTATTATTTTGTTGCAAAAGCCATTAACTCAATCTCACAACCATCAAATCTATCCAGTGATAACGTATTATTCCTTATTCACTCGAGCACTTACTTAAATTACAACATTTTATTACTTGGCATTGCGCCTCCGTTATTAAATTTCATCGTTACAAAAAAAAGGACGATTGCACCAAACGAAAGCCTTTCAAATAATAGAGCAACATATCGGCATCGATTTAATAGCCATTAGCGCCACAAACAAATCACTAGCCACAGGTAAAAGCCCGAGTTGAGCAACCTGGCACCTCGGTTGCATGCATTAGAATGAAACTCGAGCCAAAGGAAGCTCACCGGACAAGCACAAGAAAATTGCTCTTTAATAGTCGAGAACGTGCACCGGGCAGTGGCCGGTAATTTACATGCTTTTAACGCTGACCCCGAACGCCTATCCTGCAGTCATCAGCTCGCTGCTATAATAGCCTCAAACGCATTCATCAACGCTGACAGACAGGGTTGATTGGTGGGCAGGCAGTTCATCAGCGTCCGAAGAGAGCCATCGATTCGTCCTGGCAGAGGGCGACGATGCGGCGTGTCATCGGATCCCAGCGATTGATAAATAGCCATTTGGATCCATGCCAACCATGCTTGCGAGAACGTGTCTAGCGTTAGATAAATTGAATCCTCACATACGAAGTTACTTGATTGATACTATGAGAATCTTTATTTCTGCAACAAACATAAATAACAGAAAACGTAAATAAATAATCTTGATAAACCAAATCCTTTCTCCGTCTGTATGATGGATCCATTAAAGGTTAATCTGGGTATTAATTCTTCAACTAATGGCCGTAAAACGGCCTACAGCGTTCTTTCAAACACCAAACAACCCAACGGCGGTTAATCGTATCACACATATCCCCTGAATCCTTTCCGTCCGGTTCCGACACATAAAGAAGTCTCTCTTCAGAAAACACAACACGGCCGGAAAAAGAGATTCACCAGCGCACACGGATATTAGGCAAAGCAAAAACCACATCCTTTCAAAGGTCGGACCGGACGGTCATGGTCTTCTTAACTAGGATTATTGTGTCGAAAAGTGGTACGGAGGTGGAGCGAGTTAAAAGGTCGGCCCGAGCCCCGAACCTCGGGTGTTGTAAATCCGACCAGAACGCGGATCCGTACAGCATCGTTCGACAGGTCCCTCGTCGGTGTCTTCTATAGAATGATCTCGGTGCTCGGACACGGTGTTTATCCTTTTCCTATGCCTTGGGCGTAGCTTCAGAAGCTCGGTAAAAAAAATTAAGCACGGGCTTGTTTGAAAGCCACGCTTTGCTTGAAAGAGCTTAAAAAGAATGAAAAAATAAAGATATTCAAGGAGAAAATAAGCAGCCAAATCCGATAACAACGAAGCGCGCTGGGTTTCCCACCACCTTGTGTTAGGCATCTAATAGAATAATAATCCTTGTTAAATTCATTACCTTCGCAGTAACAGTGTTATTTAATTTTACATCTTTGCCGGGTTTAAATTTGACACGCATCAAAAATAACATGAATTACTTAAAATAATTCTAAAACTATTTTTTACAAAGTGCTTACAAAAGAAGAATTCTTCATTAAGATGCATCGCATAAAGATTACTTACGTTGAATGCTCTAGAAAATTCTTATTTGTCAAAACTTGTCGAACTTTGGCTGATTTAAAATAATCACGGCAATGATTAAAGCAAACATTCATCAAGTCATTGAAGCCTAGCTCTATCCTCCTTTCTGATTTTCGAAAGCCTCCAACCACTTATGAAATTTCCCACAAACGTTTTCCACGACGACATCAACCGAGCGACAGGAAAATACCGTATTAAATTCAATTTATCACGGCACCTATCTAACATAACCACTTTCAAAGGTTTTTCCCCTCTCATGTTCAGTTTTCCGGTATATTCAAGGCGAGGAACCCTATTAAATAAACGGTCACAGTCGCACACGCTTGCATCGCAACACCTACACTATTAAGTACACCGGATGTGCGGCGCGCGCGTGAAGCCTCTAAAGGAAGACAAATTGTCTGCTTGACAGCTGCGAAAAATAGACTTGCTAACTGCACCGAACCGAGGTCGGTCGATGGCGACGGGGGTTGTCGGTTGTGGGACAGGATTTGAGGCTGCATGTTATGCACCGGCGTATGACGCACCTACAAACACACTGACGCTTACCATCCCTAACGCACAACATACGACCGGTGACATATCTCTGGGGTTATAATTTTAATAGAGGCATATCCGCACCCCTTTTTCGTGCTAATTGTACCGTACCCTGGGAAACCCCAGGGAAAAACAGCTCTTCCGCTTATGTCGTTGAACCCATTTGTCCACATTTTGTTCGGCAAAATTTAGTAAAGGTTCGTGCGTTAGTCTTCGTCGCGGAAAATTTACACACTACACTTTAAAGTGGGCAAAACCTCGTAAGCATCAGCTCAGATCTCACCGAATTGAGCTTGTCCCACTGTTGAACGCTCTACACAACAGTGCAATGCTGGAACCGAACGGGAGGGAATACGTTATGCACCGTTATTGTAGGCCATCACATTGCAGTATCAAATCAATAAATCAATCATTATTTATTCATCGCCAAACGCACTAATTTACATATTTATAGGCTAAAATTTACGACACGATCTACGGGCGACATTCGGCGGCGTGGGGTGAGAGCATAAACGCCCGCACGCATCGATAACAACATCCCCAAAAACGACTCCATTCCTCTCTACACACCACTTCCTTCCCCACTGTGTGAATTACAATTCGGTGTTCTAGCTTCCGATAAGGTTCGCAGCTGTTCTCCACGCGGTGGAAATGTTTTTGGAGATCGATTTTCCTCCCCTCTCTCTCTCATCCCTCTCGGTTGGAGAGCGGATGTTTGATGCATTGAGCTGCTTTCAACCTGTCACCGCGTCGACAGGCGGGCATCGATCGGTTGCACTGAAATAACTGTCATTGATCTCCCCCCCCCGCGTGGCGATATATTTTCGGCTGACAATCGGATAAGATAAGCTTTTCTGTTTACTTGAGTGCATGGCATGCTTCAGGGAATTTTATTATAATAAATATATCAAATAGTTATCAAGAGTGTTCAGTATGATGCAATTTTATGAAAAACATTGAATACTCCCACTTTTTTTGTAAATTTACGGGTACATTTTTTATTTGTAATGTTGTTCCTTCTATCACTCTTACACGCCACTGAGGATATTTCTCGATTGTTGGGAAAACTCTCTTTGTATGGAAATGATTTATGTCATACTGTCCAAATCATGAACTACCATGCGCCTCCATCGAACGTAAAAATTCAGAAAAAAAAAATCGCAACTTCAATCGCAGGACCACTAGAAGGACGTTCCAAAGCGGTCCGTTTCTTAAAGCCTATATCCTTTCCTTATTTTATGCTTCTCCAGGGTTACACGTAGCGATTGGCGCTGAATTTGGGATACGGGAGCTCTGTGTATGAAAGATTTACGAGCCCTTTTTCCACACACACAAACACACACACACACAAAGCACAGAAAACAGCACGACCGTTTTTTCCGGGTCCGGACCCTTTCATCTCAATCAATTTCATATGCAATCTTACGAAATTCCGTTTGGTTTCGTTTGTGCCGGTTTTATTTTCCATTTCCCAAACCTTATCGAAATCTTTTATTTCTGAGGCTGATTTTATTGCTGCCTTCCTATCGATGAAAAGGAAGTAAAACGGTGGGGGAAAAAAGGACTAAACGAAATGTAATAAAGTTCGCCGTCCAGGCGGGTGACCGCTTTTCTCGAGCTTTAGCCCACACAAACTGATGGATGAATTGGGTGGGAACATTGCGAAGAGATTATCAATTCGATATCAATTTGTGCATTTACATATTATTCTCCCTTCTTCTCTCCTCTACCTCATACACGTAAGCCCTTTACTGCCCCTCGTTAAATTCACAAAGCATTTTTGTGGGACGCTTTCTCCATTCATTGCCTACGTCCTTCTTCCAGAACCAACCCGAATGCAACTGATATCGCACCGTGACTGGGAAGCCTAAAATCTCCCTTCTAACCTGTTGCTTTCCCACGAGAACGAACAGTTGTTGACTTTCCACCCACCCTTCTTTGTGGCTCCCCAAAATTGCCCTAGAGAGCCCCGTCAAACCAATACAGGGGGAAAAACTTTTTCTGCCGCTTTCCACCGACGGGGGAGGCTTGCTTCTGTTTGGTTAGGACGCGGTTCGGTTATCGATCTATTGATAGCGCGCGATAGCAGAGAACCCGGGGACCACGAACGTGCCACGAATCTTCCCACAAACGCCACGACGTGACGTGGCGACGCTGGGGAATGATTTTTGTCCTCACGTCTGCCAGCCAACCTTTTCGACGATGATATCGACGACGACGGGCGGAATTGCCACTCCAGCGTAACACAAGCAAATACCACCATCGACAGCAGGCACAGAAAATACCCTCGGTAGGCTTCCTCCCCCCGAGTGTATTGAGACGACCGAAGACAGAAGCAGCGAGAAAATTGAGTGGCACAAATAAAGCTGTTCAACTTGAGACTGAACGGATGGGGGATGGGCACGCCATCGCTTTGATTTCCCGGAAGAAGTGTGTTTGAAGTGAGCATTCAAAACAAACAAAACGTCCATTTCACTTAATTTGATAGCTACCACTACACGCTGACAGGTTCGCAGCAAGCAACAGTTCCCGCTATGCGTTTGTGCAGAAGAAAGTGAGCAAAGCACGTGGTATTTGATTGCCAGGAACTTTTCAAAGCAATGCTTCCAGGCGAAGGATCTCGTTTGGGGCTCGAAAGAGAAATAGCTACCGAAAGCTTTATCAAACTCAGCAACTATCATCAACCACTTTCGGGAAGTGCAAATTTGGACTGGAGGAAGTAGAAGTTTTATTCCTTTCTGGAGCGCAGTTAATAAAAAAAAAAGTTAAGTTAGTTCTTCGTCGGAAAAATAAGTAAGCGAGGAAAATCCGTTTAAAATAGACTTAATTTAGGGGTGAAGAATTCTGCGAAAGTTTTTTGAAAGATTAAAAAAAAATCCTGCCAAGAATTGCGATAATCGTCCCGCGAAGGATAAGGCATAGCAAAAAAAAAAGCTCTGTCTGCGTTTCTGGAAAATTTCCACCATTTAAATGCGCTTCATCAACCGCATGTTACACTTCAACTTTAAGTAGCTTCGCGAATTGTTTAAAAAAAAACACTCACAAAACTCTTGTGCGCGCAAACAAACACACACACAAATCCACTCGCGCATCATCTTAAATGCATTTCGTTTCGCTCGCTGCGGTTGATGTTGGCAAAGTTTTCCGAGCAAACTTTTGCCGCTCATCACACGCCCTGCCATGGCAAGGCGATAAAGATTCAGCTTTTCCCATGCAAAAGTCCTAGACACACACAATGCGTACCCTGTTCGCCGGAGCGTCTTTTGACACATCTTTGGCTAGCCAAGTCGAGGCGGATGACGGCGAAGGAATTTTCCCACCCCTCAACGCAGGTCCTCACCGACGGCGAACGCAAACACGGTGGTGCCAGTTAGTTGCAACTTCACGAGCCACGCGCACCAGGCGGACGTCTCGACGTCGAAATGAGAAACTATTCTCGGCATCTTATTTATGTTACTTTCTCCTAAAACGCCACCCGCCGTTTGGCTTGCGGCCAGACAGAGTAACATATGTGAAAGTGGATGTCGGCAGCAGATCCCACCTTCATGCTACGGCACCTGATGGTCATATCAGAGCGCCAGGGTAAGAGAAATGGCATCGGTTTTTCAATGCGGTTTCTTGAAGGATGTGTGCACAAAGCACGAATATCCTTAAGCGTTGGTAATCAGTGCGTCGGTAAGAAAGCAAGGATATGTTTTCAACATACGAGTCGTCACGTTTGCAGATAAGATTTTCTGCCATCCTATTACTTACACATTTTAGCGATACACCTGCATCTGAAATGCAGCGAAGGATTTTTTACCAAAGTTAAATTAAGCAAACACATTTTCCAAAACAAATAAATGGTATAAGATCACATTTATTCATGTTTGATGCCATTTTGTGCAGCTTTATTGTGCGATAATATTTCGGCTTTAATACAAAAAATTTCAGTTTTGTTATGGTTTTAAAACTAGAAGTTAATATATCATCATGAAATTGAGCAACAGTATTAAACAAAAATTGCGACATATATTTGCAGTACATTATATAGCGTGGCAAGACTTGATGGTGTCCAAGGGAGAAGGTCTCACAATACTTGCAATTAGTGCAACTTTAAGTACGCTCGTGAAAAACTGCTTGTCGTAGCGCCTTTCGAGCTCTCCAGCGCTCGAAGTTACCCTTTGGAAACAGGCAACGGCTTTATGAAGCTGCAAATGAGGTAAATATAAGAACGTACACCAGGTACGAAATAAAAAGGAGGAAAAATAACATTCGTGACGACGATTGCAGATAGAAGGGCTTTGCGAACGGAATGGAATGGAAAGCCCACAACGGGGGAAAAAAGGTCCGATCTTGGATGTAAGCGTGTGCGCCAGTAATTTCACTCCTCGGGTAAGCTTGAAGTCACCAACCCACGTGCTCACAGTAATCTGGTGAACTCGGTGACTTTGCTTGTAGCAGCCCCCCCCCGACAAAGTCCTATCCACAAGCCGACGTACACACGTGAAGTACCTTAACGACCTAAGCGTCCATCCGGTTACCCCGCGTTTGCAGTAAATTGCACATCGCGTGAACCACACACGCCGACCCGGCAAGTCTGACGGTACTCCTATCAAGAGTGTGTCACCTACCGGGGTGATTATCAAAAAAAAAAAAGCAAATCCCATTCTTACAACCCCGTGATGGGTTCATGATACTTTTTGACGCCGTCTGCGGCGCACTCGTCATGGAGGGGATTTGTTTTCCTCGGTATTATTTAGCGCACACGTACCACACAAGAGCGCAGTTAATGGGCAAAAAGATACTGATGACTCAGTAAGGCATGGAATGCTGGGATCCTTCAAAAAACTACTCCACACAATATAATGTAGCATAGATTGTACGTAGTTGTGACACCGAATCCGCCAAAACAACGTTGAACGTGATGTTTTGAAATAAATGTAGATTTATTGTGAAGCATTTGTTTGAGGTAAGGCACGGTATGTAATAAAACAAGTTAAATTATTTGCCGTTTCTAAGGTACAAGAAATTGTAATTTGAACGAAAAAAGGCGCACGAAACTTCCAAGCATTCAATCGAAAAATTAAATAGCAATAATTTGGTACAACAAATGCAATCTTTATTGGTGTAAGAATTCTGTACATTCTACTATCGCACTTTAAATATTAGCCAAGTGTCAACCAGTTGCCAGTAGAGCTTCCTCCGTATAAAAAATGGCATTTGCTCACTTCATCACAATGTACTATGAATGTTGTAACGCCTCGCATAAACTATAGCTACTCAGACGACTTTCGCCAACCCTCGTGTGGGTGAAAAGAAAGAAAACCCGTCTCCTTTCGCTTAGCACAGCAACCCCACTCTTCCTGAGAGTGGGAGTAAAATTGGTTACAATAGGAGAGTACTATAGTTTGTTGACTGCTTTTCTATTTTCCGACCCAGTTTCTCCCATCTTAGGCTTTCCATGGAGGCGTAGAAAAGCCCAGATTCTGTATTATGTACCATGACCATGAAGTAGCATAAAGATCTATGCTCGCTGCGATGGCGTGGCTTAAGGGGGTGAATAATAACCGACAGCCATCACGGGGATTCCACAGGACCACAGGATATGGATCACCACCGCATGACGCACGGATAGACAGTTCTGCAACGGAAGGTTCTTCCCGTGTTGACGAAGAATTAGCTTAGTATGGGTGCGTGTGGTGGGAGCTGGGCTGACCACAATTTATTCCACGAGCATTTGGCGTTGATTATGGAGCGTAATTGTATGTATGGCCTTGCACACCTGCCCTTCACATTCTTCATCAGGCTTGGCATTGTGTTTCCCTAAGATGCTTTAATGGTGTAGAGCAGGGGTCGGCAAAGTCCGGCCCGTAAGATGATAGTGGTGCAACATACAAAAACTAAATTATTCAATTCTTGAATGATGTTTTCACGGTGTAACACTTGCTTTTTTTCCTAAACACTTACTTTGAAATGTTCGAACGAGGTTTTCTAGAGCAGGCGACCATTTAAATGGTGACTTAACGTATGCATTAAAAAAATAGACAAATTTTCATCGACGATAAGAAAAAGTTAACCAATCTAATTGAATGAAGTAAATTTTATTGTAAAGTTACATCACTTAAGTACTTAAAAAAAATATTTTGATGGTCAGTAAGGCGCCCATACGGTAGTTCATCGAAACTTTAGCCATAGCCGACAAAATCAATCGTGTAAGGATGTTTTTCCGTAGTTGTGTAGCCTACAAGACCCCTTGCTGCTCCACTTGGATTTTAAATTGCTGGAATAGATCCTACGTTTAAGATTTATCAAGGTTTTATCAGTTGGAAGTGGTTGAGGGACATAGATAGGGTTATTAGTGCTGGAATCGATTATGATATTTGACCGAATTTTGTGATTTTCCGAGCACATGTCTTACAGGAGCTTCGAAGCCGGTTTGTTTAAGTGACTGGTCTCGATCGCGTCATCTGTATAACAATCTCCATCTTTTCTAAGTTTTTCTTAACTATTTGGCCGGTTGAAGCGACATTTTGATCCAAAAAACGGAATGATTAAGCAATTTTTCGTTATGCCTGTCGTAACGGCCTCTGTTGTCATTTGGGGTCTCGCAGCACAGTCAGTGGCCGGACCAAGGCTTCCAAATGATTTTTCAACCATTCTCCATAAGTGACAAAATAGTCAAAAATTCATATCAGCTGAATTCGGAGGACAAGAAATGTCTAACAAAATCAAGCAAGTTCGTTCCGCTATAATGCTGAAATTTTTTACACGTTATCAAACGAAGATGGTTTGTTGTTTTGGCCACGGCGAGTTCAATTTTAATGATAAAGTTGTTAAACTTGGTTGGAATTTAAAAGAAATGCTACTTTTTATGCTA
>KE524925.1:3166-18439 GCA_000441895.2 Anopheles sinensis | reverse complement strand
AATTAAAATTTTTCTTTGAAACGGCCATACAGTATCTTGCGGCTGGTTTGTTTCCAATTTCTTTAGGGGGAGTTTATTTTGCACAGAGCAGATTTTAGAAGAATGTGAGTTTGTATGAATGAAATGCTTTTTAATCAAGTTAATACTTCACTCAGTAAGTTTGGACAATTATAATTCGCATCGCAGACCTTTGATATGTTTGCAATTTCAAAGATATATTTCGTATACCACTACGTTTACTTGCCACTTGTCACTCAGTAAAATATAAAAGTGAAATAGATTCGAGCCTTTATCTTCAAGGATCATTTTAATTTCATATTTTTTTTAACAGTGTCTCGTTTTTAGATATTCTTGATATATTCAATGTTATTATTTTTTTTAAATCTCATATTTCGATGATAAATATGTTGAATCTCATGCTAAGGCAAGTATTGGCATTCGCAGATTTAAAAGGTAATGTTTTAAAAAGAATACCATTTGTGAATGATACACACTTTTCAAACATAATCTTTGCCAACGAATATCAACTGATACTTATATACTAGGAAGTGTAACGATATTTTCTCGCCCAAAAGAATTTTACTTCAATATTCTTTTTAGTTGTACGCAGATGTAACGAATTATATATTCCAGATTGTAAATTACATAAAGCTTCCATATCGAATGTTTTCAATGTTATGGCCCATTCTAACGAATAGTAAACTTTTCAAATGCTTCCATCGATTACTTTCACCATCATGCGTGTATTTAACGAGTTTCGAAGCTGTTTCGTTTCATACGCAAGGTCGTTAAATACGGGCTTAACCTGTTTCGATCATAACGCTGCGGGAAATTAGGTTTTTATTTGTGTTTCAATTTTTTCGCCTGCCCTGTATTTACTTCGCACACTCCACTTGTTCAACATTGGCAACCACCTCATCAAGGCGTTTCAATTTTCACTTCAACCGGAAACGCGCATCCGATCCTACCACTACTCGCTCGCCAGGACCAGAAGTGCCAACGGTGTGCTAATATTTGCTTTATAGTCAGTGTAAACATCACCACCCGTCGAGTGTCGAACGGGAATAGGATACGAAAGAATGTTTAAAAACATGCCGCCTGGGAGTCGATCGGGCATCGATCCCGTCTTCATCGTGCATAATTGACGTAGACGACGTGAAGATCGGTGGGTTTGGGAAGTGGAAGTAAGTGAAAACCCTCTCGTTTGCATCGTGCGAAAGTGTTCCACTCAGTCGGCACTCCTTCCATCGTTCGATCCTTTCTCAACAAGTGGCTACTTAACGGGCAGCAACTCTCCTTAGTGGCGCCTTGGCACGCGATATCGTCGTCCAGTCAATCGGAAGCAAACACGTCCTTTTCCCATGCTTCCGGTTTACTCCTTTTTATTTCCAAACCGTTCCGTTGCCCAAAAGCAAAGGAAAAAGAAATGAAACTCAACGTTACGTGACAGTGGACGTTTTGCAACACAACCCGAGCCGGGGTACAATTACGATAACGGTGGAAACGTTGACACGCGGGTCGAACATTTTTCCAACTGCAACCGTCCCAACCGGAAATTCCGACTCCATTCGGCCCTTTTCATTCCGGCGTGCGCCATTTGCCGCTTCGGGAACCTATTTCCGTCGCAAGTCCGGCTGGCGGCGTGACTTGGCAAACGATTTCTTCTAATGTGCTTGTCCCTGTGTGTTGATGCGTTGTTTTCAATTGCTCAATTCCGATTCGCCCGATGTGTTTTGCCGGCTTCCACCGTTGGTAGGTTTCCCGCCATCGACGCGGGAAAGCCTTGGAAAGCTTTTCGCCGGTTGACTAGCGCTTGAGAAATAAAAGTGCCGGCTAACATTTAGGCAGAATGAAGTGAAAATGGTCTCTTTTTTGTACTAAATGGTACAAAAGAGCGCCGAACAAGTGCTTTTGACAGCGTCATCAAACTAATTAGGATGTAATGGAGCGATTAATCGGTGGAAGGAAGATGAGCTTCACTGAAATCGATTCGAATTGTGGCTGACGTATTTTGAGTGAAAAGACACTTTGGTTTTTGTTTTTAGTCGGATTTCATCGGAGAAATTATGTGTCAAATCAGTTAAGCAACTCGATGTTTTGATTCAAATGTTTAGTTTCAAGAAGATAGAATAACTATTTTCACAAAAGTTATCAAATTCCAATGAAGAAATTGATCGTTTTCAGGCAACAGGACGCTATCTAAAGATGCAGCGAAAATTCTCCGTAATTCCAGTTAAAGACGAATTAACGAACAGTTGCTGATAATCAATTATGGAATATTAATGTATGGAGAAAGTTTCCCCTAACATTATTAGTTTCTATACCAAAAGGTACTGATTAACGGCTATTCTTTTCACTGCTCCATGAGCAAATAAATTCCACCATACGATTAGTGGCAACCAATACAGATGAATATGTTTCCGATACGAACCTCGCCAGGGCCCTATAAATAACCGGTCATACGTCCTCTACGCTTCGACACTTTTGCAACGGTTTCTTCCTGCACGTCTTCGGCACCCGGACTCGACTGCACCTCGGGTGTTTGCCCAACCCAAAAAACCCATTTCCGATCAATTTCCAATCAACGGACTCGCTTATCGATCGGAGAAAACTAACGTCTCGCAGCTGGGCGTTTGGCCAGGGCGAAGCTTTCCACCGACTGCCAAGTTGATGGGTTTGACAAACCAACTCGGCAACCCGGCTGCCTGGCTTGGCAACCATGAGCCACGCGAACCCAACCGGGACCGGCTTGTCCCGCATGTGCGTTGCAATGGAGTTTTCAATTGATGATAATTGCTTTTAAATTAAATCGCTTGTTCTTGTTCCCCGCCCCAGGAGAAGTGTAGGGTGCTCGTTGGATCGAATTTGCCACGTACGTGAGCCGTGGATCGAGGCTCTGACCGTCGCGGTCTGGCGTTAACTGAAGCAGGCCGAACGGGGCTAGCATTAACCGGTTGGTACCAGCCATCTTGCGAGGGAGGCAAAAAGGGTTTTAAAATGCTAACAGTTTGGAAGGCATCAGAAGGTTTGTGCATGAACTTCCACTTGAGAATACAGCCTTGAATCAGTAATTTTCAATCAATTTTTGATAATTTTTAAAACCCATTCCTTATTTAGATATGCTATTCTATTAGGTATGAAAAATAAATTTAATATTTTTCCGATTCTACTCTTGAACAGTCTCTGATTTCTTTCCGGATTCATCCTATACTCTATCTGTTGCTGTTTGGAGGCTACAATTTCTTGATAAACCAGTACAAGGGGCAACACAAAGGAACTCTTACACAAATAACGTAAGAAATAATTTTGCTTGTGGTAACGATAAATGCATTCACATAAACATTTAATTCCCGTCCACGAAACGAAACTAAACAGAATACAACAAGTGAGGTAAAGAGAAGCCCATTTTACGCGAGCGCATAACCCGGACACGACCAACACGGTGGTAAACACGATTTTTCGCTTTAGGAACTATACATTATTTGCAGTCTGCAATGTGTATGTGTATGTGTATGTGTGCTGATTTAACCACAAAAATGCGGAAACTCTTCGTCACGGGCCTCTACCGCTTGCTTCCGTCGTGCGAGACGATCGTCGTAAGGTTTGCTTTCGTTTAACTCCTTTTACGCATTTCATGGCCAATAAATTACGTCACTCAGCCAAAACATGTATACACACACGCACGAGTAGTACACAAATTTCACGAACGAATTATTTTATGCCAGTCGATTAAGATTGATGGCGCACCGATGGACCATTTGTGAAGCCCGCAACACGGAACGAATTGCGTTTCACGCCATCTTCGAAGATCAAACAGGCGCGCTAATGAAGGCAGCAATTAGGTTTGATCTTCTGAGCTGGGCGTTCTTTCTGGTATGCGATTTTATTTGTGAGTTCATTTCTAGAAAGTGTCGATTTGTTGGATCTTTGTACATTGATGATGGTAATTCTTTATCACTCTTTATGACAATTTTCCAACCGGTTTTTAATGGCAAATGCTTGTCATACGTTAATATATCAACACAAATCACACTGCTTAATTTCACTTTCGAATTTACAACACCGAAAGAAGGCGAATTACACGTTCAAGACCGATCGAAAAATATCTTCCTCAAAGTGGGAATTTGCTTTCGATAACTTCCCGTTTCCGAGAGTGCGATCCAGTTGGGCTGCTGGTTCAGCATAAACTGAAACGCGCACGGCGAGTATATTCACGCCCCGAATGGCATGTGAAATTAGTCCGATTCGATTCGGAAGAGAGACGACGGGGCAGAAAACAACGAGGATGGACGCGCGAAACGCGAGGCCGTGAATTGATTCGCTGCAACTCGCCTCGATAGATTTGATTCTCCTGATGCTGCTGCTACAACCGAACGCTGCCACCGGGAGAGAATTGAAATTATTATCGATGCCATCCCGCGGAGGTTTCCATCACCCATTTTGCTATATCCCAACATCACCATCCCAACTCGAAGCGAAGAAAGGGAGGGTCGGCATAGTGGGTTTTCAATTTTTAAACCCGCCAACCGTTCGATTGGCAGTGATTGGGATGAATGGTGTTGGTGTAAAAATTTCCATTAGCTCTACAAATCATGATTCAGAGGCTTTAGGGATTGTTTCTTCCTTTTTTTCTCGATTTCTCTTTCGGGCGCATACAATTTAACACACACCTCCGATGTTTGGTTGTCGGTCACTTTTAATACCGCAGCCCTTTTTTCACGCCCTCACTCGCTCATAAATATTGTGCCTGATTGTGTACCAAATTGGTGGTAAAATGTAATCAATGTCATGACCCTCGGTCGGTGTGATGGTCAACGAAGGAAAAATAAAAACCCCATAAACCGAACCGGGGAAAAAAATCCCGCACGGTGGATGGAAATTTGATACATTATCGATCGGGCAACAGAATACACGAAATAGAAACCAAAAATAAAATGAAAAAAAGGTCGTTCGGGAAAACTGATCCCCGGGGTCACCTGTGTGCCTTCATCAAGTTTAGGATATTTCCGGACGGCAGGAGAAAGAACAAACAAACTTAAAAGCAAAACAAAACGGAACAATTTGGGGTGTGGTGAATGTAAACCAATTTTTCCATAGATAGATCGTTCATCTCTGCTACCCGTTCGCCATCGGATAGTCCCACCGGATTAATCAATTACCCAGCGGACAAAATGGAAAAAAGAAAAGGATAAAAAGGTTAAGCCTCCGCTGTAAGCTGCTTGCTTGAAATGCATGTTAAAGGGGACCTCTGGCCTGGTTGAAGCCATGTTTACCTTCCCTTTTACCATGCCGGTGGTGTGCCACGAGGAGCAGGGAACGTCGATATTGAATGACATGCATTAATAATAGCGACAAGCGTTACGTTTCGAGTGTCCTGGGAGCGCATAATAACAGCTCGTTTTCTAAAAATAGACTCCCAACGTGACATTCTTATTTTAGACAGGTGCTACTGCATAGATAGTTCTGCTTTAAAACAAAACTGTCAAACAGATTTCACGTATCAAAAAACACATGACGTTCCAAACCATACTGAACGTTGTAAAACCATATGTTACAAACCACCAGGCGCCTCCACGGAAGCCTCAGCTACTCAAAACGAACCAGATATTTATTCACGGCGTTGATAGATCCTGCCAGAACTAATCAATAAGCTTCCGTAGCGCCCGCTCTTCGATAAGCTCCGAGATTGTGCCGAGTCAAGCGTAACCGGTTGATAAATTATTCAGAACGATGTGTAATTAATGATCGTGCTGGTTTTGCGATTGGAAAAAGAAAAGGCGTGCAGTAGCAACTCTTGTCTAGGGTCTCTTGTCGTTTGTATGGAGGTGAATGATGATGGCTTTATTAGTTTTTCATGAATATTTTCTATAATCCCTGCCTGCTTGTCCCCAGTCGTGACTTAATGTTCTCATACTTATGGCACACTTCAGTATATTTGTTGAAAACAATGTGTTGCCTTCTTTCAATGACTTTAGAAAATCAATAATTCCCTCACATGAGTGGACGATAAGAAACCATCAAGGGCGAACGTTGCGTACTTCCAGAATGCAGTTTGTTGAAGTAGTTTTGTAATACAGATTAAGAAAGGTCGATGTTAAGAATGTGTTATCAGTTTTTACAATGTTACACAATAGACGCTATCTCCGTGCGTGGAAAACCCGAGCACTGCCATAAGTGCAATTCCAAAAATATTCATCATAATGGAACGCGATAAGAACATGCTGGCAACAGTGTTTATAGAGGATTTTAAAAGAAAAAATACATAACCTTAAGCTTGCTACATAAGCAGGTTATCCCGCATAGCTGAAAGTACTCGAATCTCCGGAAAGGAGTTTATTCAAACGAGTTCCAATTCGATAGTAAATGAAACAGAGGAGCAACCAATTGAGGAACAACCAATGCCAGATCTTAGTTTGAGAAGGAAACTGGTTTTATGATCTCCAAATTGTTTATTTTTGAACCCATCATGCACTTACTGGGGCCATCGATGTTTGTGTTTTCCGATGTTTATATAGAAAATAACGCTCAAAATAACTTCCAACGTCCACTGAGACGATCAATGAGTCAAACTTAACGGTAAAATATTGACACAACTTTTGATAGTCTCACATTAATTGAATCTCCCCGATGGACGGTTCTATTTATGGCGTTCAAATATTTACTCTTCGCTTGACCGACGAGGAAGATGCCGTTGCAATCATTTTGATAACTTTCGATGCGCTTCCCATCGGGCATCACTATTCGAGTGGGTCGAATAAATACACCAACAGATGGCCCCGCATTCAGCATTTATCGTAGCATTTCGCTCAATTTTTGGTCTCCAAACCATCTCATCTATCATCGTTTTACGATCTTTGGAGCACATTCGGATAGTGTCTTCCCTCGAAATGGTGCTTCTCTGTTGGCTTTCCAGAAGGTGTTAGCTTCATCCTCCGGTATGCCATTTTCTCGGGAAGCTTTTTTGGAGGAGGTTCGTTTTTATTTTCACATCCTCTTTTGCTTGCGTCAGACCAGACTCCTTTTTCCTCACTCGAGGGAGCCCGTTTCGACAAATCGGAACGGACAAGCACACGTCATTCAATTTTATTGTTTCGTTTCATGACTTACAGAAAGCACCTTTCCAGCGAACAAGAGCAAAAACCCTAACCTATGGTCCGCAAGGAAAGCGTTAAACACGTCCACATCAACTAGCGCACGAAATGGAGCGAACGGCGCCTCTTGATGGCTCTCCAAACGCTAATCCCGTTCTAGTGGGGCAACTTTTGTTTTCAAGGATCAAACCATTGCCCTTGCCCGTTCAGTTCCTCTCGCTTTTGCACCCACTGGAATGGCATCACAAATTTAGCATACCGACCACGTTCGGCTCGGGGGTCGATCGTCGAAACAAATTAGGGCTCGCGCGTTCGCGCTGATACGTAACCATCAGACATCAACGCATCGCGAACGATCAAACATCCTTGAACCAGCCAGCCGTTGCATGCCACTCAGCCTAAAGGCCGGCTCTAGACAATCATGAACGTGATTCCGTTCGCATGGGTTCGATCAAATCGATAACGATTTTGCTTTCGGCTCGTTGTCAGTGTTTTTCTTTCGATTCATTCCTTGAGTTATTCTTCTCTGGTCGAACCTGTGTAACATTTTCAGCCCATGGAAGAGATTAAGGTTCGTTGTTGAGAGCAAGAGCGTGAATCCGCGCCTGGATATGACCGATTATTTATTAAGCCAAGAGTCAAACAGCCTCTGACGGTAGGAGATAAAAACAAAACCATCCGAACCTGACAGTCACCTGTCAGCTGAAGTGGAATGGACAGCTCCATCAGTAATATCCCGATTGGAATTGATTCGTACGCTTGTTGCGTTCGATTTCCTCTTTTCCGTGTTTGACATTTACCGCAGCTCAAAGATGCTTTATTTCTGTTCTTTTCATGTCCTTTCGTATGTTTTTGTTTTTCAATTTGAATATGAAATCGAATGATTCAAGATCGCCTCTAGGTGTTGAGGTAGAATTGATTTTAATAGCGCCTGTCATAGACGCTTCAAACAAAACCATTTCTGAAATCATTTTTGTTTTCTTTTGATTCTCAGAACTTTCATCCCTATATTTGAAATGTCTTTAATTCCACGGTTTTGCAAAGTAACCATAATTTCAAATTCGATTTTTTTCTTACTTCAATTATTGAAAAACTAATAATTTTAGGGGTTTCTAATTTCCCCGTTTTCAAAATTTACTAATTTCCTAATTCATTGTCATTGTTACAAACGTTTTAGAAGAACTTTGTTACGGCGCATCTGAATGTAACGGACTCAGCACCAGGATGACTTTTGACAGTGGAACTTATAAAGAAATGATTGTCATTGTTACAAACGTGAGACTGTACAGCGCATCTGAATGTAACGGACTCAGCACCAGGATGACTTTTGATAGTGGAACTTATAAAGAAAATGATGTAAAGGGGGGCCACAGATGTGGCAGGATTAGTGGGAAACGAAATAAGCGAATAAAGGATAATTTTATCAGTTTTTCCCCTTGAAGGAAACTGTCAAGAAATTGCTTATGTTATCTAATCCCCTCACACACGTTGTATTTGCAACAGTCATATTGGTTTGAATATTCCACTTATACGATCATAGAGTACTAAACAAAGAATAAACTATTAGAGCCAATGAGGTTTAAGCTCACCCATAACGAGCCTAGAGAGCTGCTGTTCTACCCATAGTTAATTCAAGAACTAAATCGTGAGTATCCTGTGGCTTAAAAGGATCTTCACATTTCATCATACACAGAGACTCCCATCACAACATTTGCGTTTCATGTCTCACTTAGATGCCCCATTAATTGAAACCAAGAAAGGATACCAATCGTCCATGTCAGAATGCCATGTTTCTGCTGTTGCTTCTTCAGATACATCTTGTGGCGTCCGGCGCCTGGAGCAAAAGGCAAGAATTAGCATTAGCTCCAAACCGTATGAACTTAATTAGAGCCACTGCTGAGTGAAATTCACATACCTCACCGACCGGAGATGAGTAATTTCCGGCCCGCTAATCAAGCACCGACGTTGACTGTTGGCAACCGTCGCATCGGAAGGAAGGCTTTGGGTTTGACAAGCCTTTTTAATTGGTTTACCATTGCTCACCAACCCAAGACAAAATACAAACACACAAATGAACACTGTTTTTCGGCAGCAAGGAAACGTTCCTCTTTAATGATCACAAACCACCGTGCGCCTCCATCTGGGCGAAACCGAGCCAAATGTTGACGTAGCCCCTACGGCACACCGATACTGCTACTGCTTCTAAGCACATTTTCCTTCCAGCTTCTGGCTGACACTGCAGAATTGTCCCGCATGCTAACCCGGTGATGCATAGAAAATCCAAAGTGTATGCAAATAAAACAATGCACCCGAGCACACAAGATGATGGATGAAGTGCACTTGCAGCATCAGGGTCCACTCTTTGTTTAGAACTAAATGTACCGTGTCTTCTGCTCGGGGGAGGATAATTCCATCAATGTCAACATGGTTGCCAGATGAGTGCTGGACTTATGGTAAAAAACTGGATCATTCGCTGGCATCTTAAATCCGTAGAGTTTCCCTTGAAATGTGTATTGTGATTCGACGTTGTTTTATATTTTATAGAGCTGAAAAACAAATGAAAATTTATTCAAAGTAAACGTGATGTCATAAAGAAATGAAAGAACAATTTAACGCTTCAAAAAAAAGCAATTACGAAGCTCATTTCTTTTTTGATTGCAACTGACTTAGTCATAGCGCACTGTTGTAATTTTAATATTTTCCACCAAATTTAAAAGCCCGAATCAAAATATATTTTACAAGGAAAAGAAAACTCATCTCGACACTCACTTTGGGCGTTCGTTTTTTGTAAGCATGATGAATGTATTATTATTTGGTGATTTCGGCTCAGCCTTCCTTCACCATCACGATACTCTTGCCCGTTGCGTTCTCATTTTGTCATCGTGCTTTCTAGGACATCGCAACCAACGACGTGTTCCAGTGGCTTCATTTTCACTGCACAATCAACGCAAACACCGATCCACCGACTGGGTGGATCGGTACGCTCCGTTTTGTACACCATTTCCCAACCCTCCGAAAGGGTGGTGGGAAGTGAGGGGGAGGACTTTCCACTTAGCTGCACCGGGGAAGGGAGAAATATGCATACAAACGGCAAACGTCCGTTGAAAAGTTTTCTGCTGTGACCTCATTTTCGAGCCGAGCATTATCAGTGCAAAATTCATTCACCGCCTTGTTCCACCCACCTTCGAAGCCTTACCCTGATCCACTACTGGCCATCGGGACATTTAGGTAGGCCTACGCCGGGCCCTCAGGGCAGTACGGGAATGAATATCAAACTCGTAGACGGGACAGAATGCGACCGAGGAATCCGTCTCAGCAGGGACTCGGGAATGTTTGTCATTTATCATCATCTGCCATGGAAGGGATGGAGGTGGGCGGGGTTGGGAGAGTCAGGATCGAGCCGTCGGTATAAAAGACGGACCAACATCTTTAGTAAACGGAGACGTGATTTTATTTTTATGATTTTGCGCTTTTCTTTGTAGATTGCATAAAACATTTTTCTAGCACATTTTGAGACCCACTCGTTGGAGTTTTCATTACATCTTCGCCTGAAAATGTCGTTTCCATCGTTTCTTATGCCACATCTTTTTCATCATGAGCCCCAAATACCTTTTTTTCTTTTAAAACTACTTGTTATTTTCAATAAATTTAAATTTACACACAACAATGAACTAATATAACCTTGCTTGAAATATTCAGGAGAATAAAGGTTGTAACTCGGTCGGTCGATATGAGCAGTTAAAAAAACTGATAATAAAACAAATTATCAACACCATTAATATTCAAGCCGGAAGTTCCGCTTCTTGCCCAGGATGGAGCGATGGTTACCTTCTGCTTCCGGAGACGTCATTACCTTGGAGCACCGCGCGAGTAACGAGTACTCTAGCCGTTTCTACTCTCACTCCACGCGGGTTAATTTAAAACACATTCAAAAAACAAATTTCCCACCAAAACTTTCATCCCCAAACGGCGAAAAAAGTTTCACGAAAGGCCACAAAAAATGTTTGCAAAACGCGTGTCGAAGATTTTTCTTATTGCCAACGTCCTCACGGTGAGGTCCTTGGGTCGAGTTCAGGAACCCTTCCGGCCGCGTGGTGTTAAGTGGTTAGGGCACACTGCAAACGACGCCAACGATGTTACGTTCGTTTGCTTATTTTCTCGCTTTTCCAGCGGAAAGAATGGCGCGAACATGAGCTCCCGGTGGATGCCTTTGTTTTACTGCTGGCGGCAGTTGATAAAGGTTGTTGTTTTCCCGGAAAACCCTCGAGATCAGAGGGCGCAAGTATAAGAGTATTCACGATCCAGTTTCGGTAAGTTATTTCGAAGGTGTTTTCAAAACATTTAACTTAGGAAAATATTACATGAGCAATGGCATCTCAAAGCATACGTTTTTCGCGTGTTTGAAAAACCGTTTTTCCTGCTT
This sequence comes from Anopheles sinensis, assembly GCA_000441895.2. Lineage (NCBI taxonomy): Eukaryota > Metazoa > Arthropoda > Insecta > Diptera > Culicidae > Anopheles > Anopheles sinensis. The sequence goes on along the minus strand of KE524925.1, from coordinate 6,925 downwards.
TAAAAGCCTTAAAGACTAAACGTTCTACGACTTCCATTCTAAAGGACGCCTTTAAATCGAGGGAAATCTTGTCGCCCATAAAACATCCCTTCTATTTGGGGCTTTCTCTGTGTGTTTGTGCATTTTTGTGTTTTGTTTATTCTTCATAGGGATACGCGGAAATGGTAGACCAAAAGTAGCAAACAGCCTATCGTCGATTTCACCCTCGCTCGGCGAAAAGACACAGGATATTGCCAGTGTCCTCCTTATTGAGGGATGGCTGCTTTAGCTCCGATCTCGTCTTCACTTTAGCCGAAAACAAAAATCTATCCCCTTCGATTCCTCCCCAAAACTCCCCCATCCGGTAACGATACGTACGTGAACGCTTCTCGACGACGGTGAGCCCGTGGCCGGAGACGCCGTGTCGTTGGTCTTCGCCTTTTCCATCTCGAACACGACACTCGAACTCGAACTCGGCACGACCCGCAGCTTGCTGGGCAGTTGGGATCTCGGTTTTCCGTCCGCGGGAAAGCGGGAGAATCCTTTCGGGAGGTCGCGCGCACCGGAACCGTATTTCGTTTGTTTCTCCCCCTCGTTCAACGATTCGTTTGCGTTTTATTTTCTCTTAGTGGATGATGTGTGCGCTGGTTTGCCGCCCCGCTTCCCGTTTCTGCTTCGTATTCGTAGGCCTCACTGATTATATTAACTCATCCGTTTTTGTTCCGAAACACACCCGAATGCGCTGACGGTGGCTCAATTTGGCGGTTGGTTGGATGAATGGTTTCTTTTTGCAAATGGTTTTTGTTATTGCCGAACATTCAGCTTACACCTCCGTTTCGATAATCATCTAAAGAGCACAGACACAATGATTTTTCCACAGGCCTAGTTCGTAGGAGAAGATTTTGAAACGCAATTTGTATGATGTATGGCTTCACAGTGCGAAATGCACAAATTTGAAAATAAAACGGATCTGCTAGTTAAAGTTATCCCAATTCAAGGTGAAAAACAATGCATAAACTGACCATAGAAAAATTTGCATTATAATTTTTATTAAGCAAATAAAACTCTAAAATTCACTAAAAATTTTCAAAGCCACCGAAAATAACACGGTCAAACAATTCCCACTGCGCAAAATTTCAGTTGTAACCGTTACTAGCAGCTTGGGTTTTCCTACACTACGCAAATCTCCACCCACAAACGGTACAATAAATTGCTAAACACTCAAACTGCCAATGTTCACCAAACCGGGTTGGGCGGGAAAATATCGCAAGGGTATGGGACGGAAAATCATTGCATACCCCGGCTATTGTTCTGCAATGGGAACAAAGGGCTTCCGGAAAACAAATGGAAACGGTTCGTTCCCTTGCCCGCTTGGGAACAGGTTAAGCGCACTAGATTTTTCCACCCACCAAAAACCCCTCCGTCCGCAACCGGTTTGGGAAAAATTGTTGACCAAAGGGTAGGTTTGTCTTTGGTTTCGGTTTCACTTGTCTTGTCCAAACGGTCTACCATGAACCAGTTTCTACGCACCACTTCAGGCTGAACCTAGGTCCACTGGAAAAACGCTCGCGATTAGGTGGTAAAATGCTGCCACAAGTGCTTGGCTGAACTGCCGAAGGTAAACTGAAACGCCATTGCGCGCCATGCCGATAAGCGGCACACCGGAGGGACTCAGAGCGCTGAAACCCTGGAGAGCGCAAATGGTACCTCCAACGGAGTTCCGGTCGGAGCCGGGGTGCCGAGAGACGGAAGCACGCCCGCCGACGGGGCGGTTGGGGTTTATCACTGCACTTTCGTTCGATGAGCGATTCGATAACGAGCATCGCGGGGTGGGAGTGAAGGGGAAAATGAAGCCAACGGAACGAGCGTATGTATGGTTTCCAGAGTACGTCACCGTCTTTTTCTAACGACACTATTTTGCCATCCTTTAATACTCTGCTTCGGATCAGGGGTCGTCAAATTATTGCTTGTCAGTGTCACCAAAAATCAATAGGGCTAGTTTTAGCAAAACATCAACTCCATTTTTGCAATTAAACACCATATTGTTTAATTTAAATTTTATAAAAAATTTTAATCGAAATTGCTTATCGATTAAAAAAATTTTTAACACAATTTACAGAAAATAATGAAGCTCATTAACTTTTTGTTTGTTGGATTACATTTTCAAAGAAATAATCTAGAGGAATGAAAATGACAATTTTAAATGTTTATAATTGAATAAATTCTTTACCTTCTATAATTAAAACAGGGAATATTTTCGTTTGTATGTGTAGAGTTTTTCATCGATGCCGCTTGCCTTCCTCTGGATCATGCTTTGAAACATGAAACTCACAATTATGCGCTTGCACCCAACACATCCTCCATCTGCACGGGAAAAACACATTGTTGCTCACAAATGCCTGCGAGTACCAGTTTGTTATTCGCTCATGCGTTCGTTAGTGATTCCGTTTCCGTATTGCCAGATTTCTTTACAGTAGGGATTACACAAACGTTTTGTTTAGAAGTTTTGACGAAGGTTGTAAAATATGTAAATGAATACTAAAAGGGCACAAACATTTTGCTTAACATTTCAAAATGTTTAATCACGTTTTAAAAGGAAAGACTCCATTCAAAAAAAAGCACTCTACACCTCCAGAGTGACGCGTAAACTTTGGGAACTCATTTTCACCGTCGCACGAGATCCCACGGGAAATGGGAAAAACTCTTCAGCATAGACGCTCCGAGATAAACAGAGAGCACTCGCCATGCGCGAACGCTCCGAACGAAATGGGAATGCTCTCCCGTTACGAGGATGCCACATTCCCGAAGGAAACACGGGAACAACAGTAGCATATCCCATCCTTCCCGGACTTGGGCTCGGGAAAACTCCCCCAAAAAACACACCCTCTTCGGTTTCCCCCATCGTCCCCCGTCGGTCACCCAAATGCGCACTACCTACTTTTGCGTCCCCTCGCCAGCGTCGGCATCGAATTGCGTCGTTCGTTAACCTTTCGCCAAGGGTGGAATTGCGGTTGGAAGGGTAAGCTTGCTCGTCGATGGCACAGGTTCTGGAAGGATAGGGAGGCTCGGGTTTGGGGTTTGTGTACCCCGAACGGCGAGGAATCGTCCACGATGCATTCCATGTTCTTGTGCTGCTCCACTTGACGAGGTGGAGGTTTTCTGTAACGTTCAAATCATCACCGGGGAATATTAGACCGGCGCGAGATTATTCCGTACTTTTGTGGGAAAAAGTGAAGACTTTAACTCAAGAACGTGCAAAACCGTTAGCTAGAACGGACAGGACTTTTTGAAATAGTTTTGCTATCTTATGCAACTTTTATGAACCATCAAGGTCGCGTCATAAAGCAATGAATATACTTAAAATTCATATCTTATAGATTCAGCAATTACTTTGAAGCTTATCAATGAATATTAAACAAGCAATCCCCGTTCGCTGACAACAAACTACAACTACTTTTCCCCGAACCGACCAGCTGCTTTATGCATTGTACCTCCTGTGTACGTTACTCTTTCCCGTTGGTCTTTTGGAGAAGATCATTTTCGTCGTTCAAGAAAAGTGACGATGTATCTCATCGAGATACAAACCGGTCCCAGCCCTGTGCTCGAAGAACCGCACGAGTGTGCTGATGAGTATGATTATGCTGTCAGATTATCGGCAAGCTTTGCGTCAAGATGCCTGAATTACCTGACTCGAGCACGAGGTTCATTGCGGTTAGATGGTGCTTTTGTGTTAGATTAAAGGGGAACAGTAAAAATTGTGCACGAAAGAGAATAAACTTG
>KE524923.1:4434-20708 GCA_000441895.2 Anopheles sinensis | reverse complement strand
GTACCGACCTCCCCGATATATGTATCGGAGCGTCGCGTGGTCTACTCTTTCGGGAGGAAAAGGCAACAGGAGCAAAGTGCTGTTGAACAATAAAATCGAAATCGAAAGTTTGGCCTCCGCGGCATGTCCACCCTCTGGTTGCTGGTGGCGCTAAAACACGTTCCGGCGTTCGGAAGTAACCCTCGTCTGTAACGCGCGTGCGCTCGGAAATGCGCCGGTCGGGTTTAAATTTCTTTTCTCAAAATGTAAAACCGTTGCACCAACGATCGATCGTGCACACCCTATCTCGGTTTGCGATCTGTAAGTGGCCGGAGAAAACGGCCCAAACTGAAGCGCCGAACCGTGCGGTAAACGTAAGCAAACCAGATTAATATCGTATGTAGAGTAGTTTACGTTTACAAGTGCACATTCGAAAATGGTACGGCCGCGCGCTGATCCTCGAGCAAACACATTGAGTGACTCTTGGTGAATACAAATTAATTGCCCGCTGGCACGTCTTTTCCACCCGACACTCTTTGGGATCTTGAGCGATCGAGTCGTTTGCACCAAACAACACCGAATGTCATTTCGTAACTTCCACTCGGAAGTTGAATCTCGTGTGAGTGCTTGCTGGGTCTCCGATCTCAGGGCATGCAGGATGTGGGCAAACGATTAAGAAAGAAAGTTTCTTTTATTATTTCGCATCGTTAATGACCCGACGGTCGGGAGGGCTTTTGGAATCACAGCAGCAGGTGATTGAACTGTCATTTTATGGAGATTAATGGCGATCCCTTCGAAGATCCGTGTGTACAGACCGTGGTTCCGGTGCAATTATGTAGCCAAATGTGTACTTGAACAGAGTAAGCTAGTGTGTGATGTTCGATTGCCGTAAAACAGACTTGATGTTTAACCCTCATAGGTTCAAAGCAGAGGTTGTGACGACAATTTCTCATCAAAAGCTTTTATTTGATTGAATTGATTATTTCTAAGAGCTTGAACAATACTATGATTGCCTAATTTATATATTTTCTAATGCTGTCGTCAATAGAAACATGAAGAATTACGTTGCGACTTGTATGAACTAGACCTTTCCTATCATCCTTTGTAAATGCACACCATGGCCTTTATGGAATTACGGTTAATATCCAAATTGAATTAAATAGCATCATAAATAATTGATTTTTGAAGATAATTTTAACCTTGTTTCGTAGGTTTGTGAAAAAAGGTCAATTTACCTCACCTTCAATATCCTTCTAAAAGTTATTCATAATTTAACAGAAGTCTATAGGTAAAAATCAAATGTCCTTTTGTAATTTTGTTTATCTCAAATAATTACGAAAAAAGTATGAATCATTCACAATATGTTTATTACCAACTATCCGTTTTATCCGGCCTCAATGTATCTCCTAACATTCAACAAACATTCAATGCATTCAGATTCAATAATTGAAAAGGATACATAGGTAAAAGAAAGAGGAATGTTAAAATGGTGTGTTACATTATTCTTAACTATTGCATACCGATTATTTGGAAATACTCTTATGTTCCTAAACTGCTCAACAACTTTAAGCGTACTTGTTGTTTGAAGTAAATCAAATTTCGTTCAATCAATTATTAGTTTGGCCAACACATGAGATTGCCATAACTATTATTTTGTTCTGAAAACGCAGTTCTTACATTACAAACTGTCTTAAAAACTTTGTATTTTTTTCTTCTGAAAACTAGTGTTTTAAGAGTTACCTTGGACTTGGCTATCTGGAGATTTCGCGGGTGTTAGGTCAAGCATCAAAGATGATCGATGGATGGATAGTTGCAATTCAATCGTATGGTACTTATCGTACGAGCTGTAATTCTTAAAAGAGCTGTTCAACCGAACACCATAGAGAGCTTTCAATTCCGTTCAACATTTGATACTCACAAATTCAACAGTGCCATTCGATACTCACAAATGTTTTCTTATTCGGTTGGTTTTTCCGTCTGAAATCTTCCTTTCGTTGACTTTCATTTCCACCAAATTGCACAAGCTGAGCAAGCACGTGCCGGCGACGGTATTTTAATTCGTACTTGTTCGATCCTTCACCACGACAGCATTCAATTATCGCCTTCCGTCCATTCTGATCCTGGGCCGCTTCCCTCCCCTCGCCATCAATGGGTCATCACTTTCTCGGCCACAAAACCGACTTTTGGTCCAACACAATCCGCACGCGCGTCGTGGCCGATGTATCGTGACCCGAAAACATTTACATTCGTATCAGTTCGTGTATCACATTATACATGCTTCCTGTCCCTGGCGTGCTCCCGATTTTTCCCTTGCGTCACGCCGGAATGGCGAAACGACACGCAAGATGCAAAAATGTGCGCTATCATGCTTCCTGTGTGGACCAGGACCGTTCCTTTCGCCCACCAAAGAGCCCCCCCGCAATTTTACAATCCGCCATTGTTTGGTTAGTGGCGCGGGAGCAAATAATGAAATTTCGATTGCTTGCACAATACGAACAGCTAATAGGTTACTTTTTCGTCGGTGGGAAGAGGGCGCAAAATCAGGGCACCCAAATGGCGCACCGTAGAGATGATAATTAAAATTATGTAGCAATTCCGGCATAAATAGGCTCTTAAATAACTGTGATATTTTTTTTTCTTTGCCTCACTCATTCATCAAGCTTTTCGAGCATCAAGCTTGGAGCCCAAAAACATGCTGAACGCGAACGCTTCGCGTCTCTATTGCCATTTACCGGTAATTAATTACGATCATAATCAGCAGTTGCCACAAATCTGCGTGACCAGGGCATAACCGAAGCGGATTATGGGCTCCTCTTGTTGGCGTGGGATGATATTTAGGAGTGTTAGAGTAAAATATACTAATGCCCTAGTAATGCCCTTCAGCTTCTTCAGGTTGTCTAGAGTACCACTAAAAACTGATGAAACATCTTCTCGATGGAACATCGGATTGGTCTTTGGTCACCACTTTAGACTGCGTATATTTTTCTCACCGTATAGTCCGTCTTCTGTGCAGCTACCCTTTGCTGAACCTTGACTTATGCTACGATGGTTCATTTGAATCCATTTGAGGTATTGTTTCTACGGCTGGGAAATCTATTTTTATTCGATTACATTTTCCACCCTCCCAAGGCGGGAACTTATTCGTCAAGTTGTAGCAACGATCAAGTTCACATGATAACCAATGGCTTCGTTGGGCTTTGGCAGACAAATGTCATGATTTTCTAGTTAAGCAAAAAAACCAAACCCTCATAAAAAAAACCATGCAAATTTGCATTAATGCTTGTAGGGTGGGAGATTAAAAATGCCACCGTTTTCTCGCACCCAAGAAATACCGTAAGCTGCTAATTTGTTTTCTCCTGTCTATTGTGCTGCACTTTGTTCACCGTGCGGAACCTTTTGCTAGAAGTAGACGCAGAAATGCACTTCGGCTGTTGCAAGACTGACTTTTCCCACCCGCAAACGCTTGTCACCGCGACGCTTTAGAACAATGGAACGATCGTCAAGCACCCGATCTTGACGCCATTATGTTTTCATTTGCCCGTTCAGCTGCAGCCGTTGCATAATGAATCATCGTTTAGGCAGGATTAGTGAACGCATTAGTAAAAGCAAAAGCAAGACTAATGAAGAACAAAAACCACGCGTAACGCGCAATGGAGGATGGAAGGGTTTCGCCGTGTCATGTAATAGAATTGCATAAAACCATGCAGCATGCGTTATGTTGGGTTTCATTTACGGAAGCTTTTAAAACCACCTACACTTGATTGCAACAAGCAGAATGATGGAATTTCACCTACGGAAAATCACTCGTCACTATGTTTTTATTCGTGCTTCTTCTTTCGGTTAAAACACAGAAAGCTTTTACGTTTTTCCCTCGTTCACCCGCTCATGGATGGGATAAATTGCTGCGATAATAAAAGCCACTTAATCAAACTATTCCTCAACCATGTTACCATGTCACTCCGCGAGAGATACTAACAATGGTTTACCGGTGCTTTTTCCATTACAGTAACGTTTCTGCTAGGGTTGACGTTGGCGGAGAAGCAGAACGCTACCGAGCAATCGGTCGCTCCAGCCAACAACGGTGCGAAGGAAAAGCGCCAGACGGAGCACGAGACCCGCTCGATTCCCCTATCGCTAATTGCCAACCGTCGTCAGCAGGCGGCTCTTCATCATCAGCATGCGCAGCAACAACAGCAGGAGTACTATCAGAGTGAGGAAGCTGCCGGTCCGTTCTACGGTGCCCAACCGAACGGTGGTCAAGTGGCGCTGGCGTACAAATCGTCGGCCGGTCAGAAAGCCGGAGCCTCGCAGGAGCAGCCGCAGTATCAGGAGGTAACCTTTGAATGAAGATCCATTCGCGATACGGAGCGGGAAATAGGAGCATAAGAAAATCAAATCCTGTTAGAGGCACGCGGGTTGGATACTTCTGAGACGGCCTTTTTGGCCTGAGAGGGTGCCAATTTTCGTAACGTGACGGCGCGAAACATCGTGATGCACGTTTGCGACTCCGGTCTTATGTAACGGTACGGATCGGCTGCACCAAAATCGACGGCCAGCCACCTCGTGAGCCTCAAGAACACCGAGGCACCGAGGTCAGGAGTTGGTTGGATGCATCCGATACCTCATTGTAGCAATGGTCCTCTGCAGCAGGTACCGATCTCCTTCAGACCTACAGACCTCAGAGGCTCAAAGTGGGTGTTATTATTCTCCGATTAAAAGCATTTTCCCATTTGACGCTGAAGCATTGTGTGTCATTTGGGCTCGTGGACGAGGCAGTTGCCTTGGATGTTTGCGGGATTCACAGGCCGGCGAATGTTAGCGCATTTCGCTAATGGTTTCGCAGCTGTGGCCAACATAAATTTGCTCCCGATTTGGCGCACATGATCGCAGATGTTACGCGCAGAAGATCAATTCCCCCATAAGGCCGCCACCGCCGTGCTCTGTCTGGCAGCAGCACTTCTTTTCACGAAGACAACCACAAGACCTTTCTTTTCGAGGTCGACCCAAAGTGGAACCTGCTGGAAAAGAGCATCAAAAATGACCGATCGTGATCGTGCACCTCACTTGGTGCGTCCTGAACGTTTTTGAGGCCGGTAAGGTTGTTCAATGATCTGCTTGGAAATGAACTGTTAATTCCTCGGGAGTACCACTCCGAGGGGAGTCTGTAATAGTCGTGGAATTCGAGGGTTGGTTTGGCCTATGCTGACCCGTAATTACAGCTTGCGAGCAGGATGATGATGATCATGATGGTTGTAATAATATTAGACATGGTATTTTGGTCCGTAAAGTATGGACGGAAGGCAAAGCTAGTACAAACGGGGGAAGATCACGACCAGAGAAAACGTTAGAAACCTGAACCCATGCGATAAATATTTTCACAGCCTGTAATATGCACAGAGAGGTACGCTAGTTATGTTTTAGTAACGGATCTAACGATGTATTCAATCATCAATGAAATTAACGGTTGGTTAAAAGAAAAGATTTAAATGCGGTAGAAAAATACGCCCTTTATTTTTCACTTCCTTTACAGGATGTTGGCAATTTAGTGATCGTTGGAAGTATGACTCTGCTTATGTGATCTCTTATTTGCCTTTGAAGAAATTGATTGATATAAATGGTATTGCATAGATTTGTGCCGCAGGGTTTCAGTTTTAACAAGAAAAAATATAACAGAACTATTGACTGTAAATTTCATATCACCATTGCAAAACGTCCCACTTTACCATTACGAAAGTGTGGTTGTCCCCCTCCGGGCAATCCTAAATCGACTCGTTCTGTTCTCACTGCCAGAGGTGACGGATAACGGCAATAAGGTCATGTCCGTGAGTAATCGGCACCAGGGGGCCTTTTTTTTGCTAGGTTCATAAACAACTCGTCGCCCCGAGGAACGGTTAAGCCATCGACAACGACGACGACGACGATCTTTATCTCTGATTGGAGTTATTTTTTGTTTACCCACTGCTTCCTGATGTTGGATACAACGCTTTACTTGGAATGGTTTTATGTATTTCTAGCTTCCTCCCGAGTACATCAGCCTGCTGCATCAGCTCGCCGAACACCAGCCAAAGGCAGCGGCGGTGAAGCAGGGTAAAGCGGTCTCGCAACAGTTCGAGCCACAAAGTCACGCTCAGCACTCGAAACCGAACCAAGTGCAGTACATCACCGAGGAGGAGTATGCGCAACTGGTGAAGCAAGCGCAACAGCAGGCAGGACCTGCTGGGCCTCCGCCACCGCAGCATCAACAGCAGCAGCACCACCTGCACCACCAGCACCAAGCACCTCCGCAAGGTCTCCAGGCGTACGGAAGACCTTCGTCGCATCCGGGAGGTACGTCATCGACGCTCTTCGCAAATGCTTCTACCAATATGTTTGCTCATGATCGACTATCGACTTTTCTTGCAGCTTCCCACAAGTACCGTCCATCGATTCAGCTGCTGGAGACGGGTGAGGATCAACCGGGAGCGTACGGGCAGCAGGAAGGGGAGCAGTACCGTGTGCAGTACAAGAGCATCCAACAGGCCGGTTCCGTGACACCCGTCCCGAAACCAGTTAGCTCTTTTTCCTTCGAAAAGGAACTCGCTAAGCTGGTCGAATCGAACCGCCCGATCGCGTACCATCATCCGGCACCGCCGCATCATCCCGGTCGCCACGAGGTTCAGCACGACGGACAACGTTACGGACCGACGCCCAGTCCGCAGTCGCACGAGTACACCTACGTTCAGGCTGGCGGACCGGCCCACGATCATGCGGCTCCACCGCAGCAACCGAAGCAATCGATCAAGGCGCAGTACATTGCTCCGTTCGCTCAAGGGTTGCCCCTGACGGGACCGAAAATTAGCCCGGCACATCTACAAGTTGGACCGCAGCGATTTGTGGACAGCCCTGCCCAGAAGTATCAGTTTATCGGTAATCCGGAAGCGGGCTCACCGAAGGCTCATCATCACGCACAGCAGCTGCACCAGCAGCAACAGCAGCATCACCACCATCAGGCACCGGCACATCAGGGACAACAGTACCTGACGGAGGTTTCGCCGAAGCAGCTTCAGGGAACACCGTCTCCCAAAATCCAATACTACATACCGAAGGAGAAGAATGTCCAGGTGTACTACCAACAAGCCCAACAGCAGCAGCAACAGCAACAGCAACAGCAACAACAGCAGCACCACCTTCAGCAGGCATACGAGCAACACTCTCCGCAGCATCCGATGAAGATCGTCGAGGCACCTCAGCTCCAGAACGAGAAGCCCCAGAAGACGGCCCAGTCGCACCATCGTTCGAAGCCGGCCGAACAACAGCAGCAACACCAGCATCGCTATGCGGCCCGTGAGAAGCAACCGGAAGCGAGTCCCGTGTCAAGCGATGCGCACGCACCTTCACGTTCCGCCATTTTTGTTTCCCAGTCGACCGGTGTCAATCAGGCAACGGCAGCCGCCACTCCGGCCCCTGCCGGTGCACACTACGGAGGGGAAAAGCATGCGCACAAAATCCCACCGAAAATTGACCGCCCGCTAACGCAGGAGGAATTCCAGGCCCTGGTCGATGCGGGCTACTCCGTTGTCCCCGTTCCAGTGCCCGTCCCAGTGCCAATTTCGCAGTACCAGCAGCACCAGCAGGCCGCTGGTCATCCGGGAGCAGGTCGGGCCCATCCAACTCCGGCCTCCTCCTCGGCCGCACGACAGCAAGCGGCCCAGGCGTCGCGCTATCATCTGCACCAGCTGGCGACGGCCGAAAACAATCCGAACCAGGTCGTCACCTACCTTCGTCCGCTGCATCTGGATCCGTTCTCCGCCGGTGTGCGAGGACCGCATAAGGCTGCCCCTTGAGCTACCGAGAAGGAGTAGGGTGGAATGTGCTGGGACAAAACTTCAACGAGTGATTACATGCGGATCCGCTCGCTGGATACGAGAGCGAGATCCGTCGATCAGTAGCGGACGATCAGTAGACGGCGTGAAGCCGAGCGAACAGCTTACGTTAGCGTAGCCGAACCAAATAGCATATAGTCTCGTTTAATTTATCGACAACCAGTAGTTATGCGCGGAAAGAGTACAGCGATGGCATTGCTAGCCGGTTGCCATTGCGGAGAGCAGTATTGTTTACATTATTTTATGTATTTTTGTTTTTTAAATCAAATCTTCGACGATGCACTCTAATTTGAAAAGGAAATCTTTTGCCAGTTCATGTGTTTGAAGCAAATTCGATGCTCTGCAGGATATGCGTCCATTTAGAAGCGAATCTATTTGGTTAGTGACCTATACTGTAGGAATCGATCAGCCTTTTTGTATGATGTATGTACATGAAATATTCTGTGCATAATGAAATAAATTAAATAAATATAAATAAAGTTAATACAACGAAACAACTCTTATTGCTATTTTGCTTGGGAACATGTTTGATTGTTGAATGAATTTGAAGAAATTGGCTATTTCTCAGGACGGTAAATGATGACGTGGTTCTAAAACGATGTATTTGTTCTTTTGCAGTCGACAGGTAACCTTTTTTTCTTGCTTCCATTGCTTACGCTCGCAAACATTATGAGGGAATGATGGGATTGAGGGCCAGTCCTAGCTATAAAACAAGCAAATCTCGTGTTGCTAAAGTAAAAATTGGTTATTTCAACCATTATTTCAAATTTTAACCAAGATTTGTATAGCTTGATGTTTTGTTGAATGCAAGGTTACTGGAACGAAGCATTGTTTGCGCAATGTTTATCTGTCAAAACACTCTGTATAACTCAACCTTGTTAGTAACCGTGAGCTTACTTCTTCAAAACACACAAAGCAACACACATCCTTCTCGAATGAACAATTTCACAACACTTCGTGCGATAGCGTCGTTTGGAAACGTTCTTGTTCGGTATCAATTTTGTGCGTTCTCAAGTCCAAAGCAAGTAAGTAGTCTTTATCACGAATAAGATTTCTTACGAATGTTTTCCGCGAAGAGTGCCGTCCTGTTGATAGTCGGTGTATTAATAGCCGTGAGTATTTTTGGACTTTGGTCGTCAGTTTAACCGGTGAGACGGAACAGCGTCTCCGCCGGTGGTGATGACCAATCCGCTTCGAAACACCTGATGTACATTACATGGCGCATATATGCAATGATGCAAGTCACCATCCGATTCCATTTGTTTGTGCCACATGATAGCATCGTTGCCTACACGACTTCCGCCGTGCGTGCGGGTTAGGGAGCGTTGTGCACGATTTCCCATCATTGAATATTTACAGATAAGAGCATATCGATGGACTCGCTAACTCATGGTGCATATCTTTTGCTTCCCCTTCTTGAACGACCACCAATTTATAGTACGGAGCCAATCGGTACTACAGTCAGTCTACGGCGAAACAGGGCGACGGAACAATGGAGGATTACAAGAACGCTAAATCGGTGTACGACTTCACGGTGAAGGACTCGAATGGGGCCGATGTGAGCCTGGAAAAGTACCGCGGCAAGGTGCTGCTTATCGTCAACATTGCGTCGCAGTGCGGCCTCACCAAGGGCAACTATGCCGAGCTGACGGAACTGTCGAAACAGTACGCGGACAAAGGTAGGCCAGCGGCCGCACCGGACGATGCCATTTCCAGAACTTTCTACGTTGGACAACGGTGTTAATTGTTCGCTCGATTTGATTTGCTTGCAGAGTTCAAAATTCTATCGTTCCCGTGCAATCAGTTTGGCGGCCAGATGCCGGAGGGTGACGGAGAGGAAATGGTTTGTCACCTTCGTAAGGCCAATGCCGAGGTTGGAGATGTTTTCGCTAAGGTATGTTAATTTTTTTTCATGTTAGTGTTTTTGTACCACCATACTCTTTAGTAACGTATCAATAGAGCTTATCAATAGAACAGATAGTAAAAACTAAGTAGCTCCCAATGATAGGGTCATTTAGGTGTGTATATTGTTTGCATGATCATATTTCACAGTTGCGTCACAATTTCCGCACACACAAAATGCACCCACACGCATACGAAGTGGGGATGGCGTCGTAGTTGGCGTTGAATTATTTACATGACACTTCAATTCGCATGCTTGGTGTGTTGCGTTTTTCATAGAAATTTAACAACCTAGTGGTTCCATTACTGGCAGTGACTTTTTCACCCCCGGTTTGCTCATAACACACCCGAATGCTCATCTTTTCGCTACGTTTCGAACACCCCTTTTCTATTACCCAGATCGATGTAAACGGTGATGGCGCACATCCACTCTACAAGTATCTCAAGCACAAGCAGGGTGGCACTTTGGGCGACTCAATCAAGTGGAACTTTGCCAAGTTTCTGGTGAACCGCGAAGGACAACCGGTGGATCGTTATGCACCCACGACGTCGCCCATTAACATTAAGAAGGACATTGATAAGCTGTTAGGTTAGGGCGGGCAGGGCCCGGGGACGCGAGTTTGGAATGGTTTGTGGTGCAGCTAGTCCACGGGACGATAATAGGAGTAATTTGTTAGGCGAATAGAACCGTTGCGGTATTTACTGTTGGAATTGAAATCATTAGGGTCGTAATTCCACCGCTTGTTTGTGAATCTTATTGTACATCAAAAATCAATAAATTTGTTTTCGGACACTGGTTATGGTTTAACATTGGCATGTTATTTGCACGTGGTACCAACATTGTAGGCAATAACGTGGATAGTCACTCCTCTCGTACAGGGGAGGGCCCGGTCTCGGATGGGATTGGAACCCACGCCGTTGAGGTCATGGGCCGAGTTCTAAAACAAGAACGTGGGAAGTTCATTACTCTGGTATTATTAGCTTTGTTATTTCAAAACTATATCAATAATCAATAGAGCTTACGGCTTTCACGTCCAAGAGATGTTCCTCCTTATAATCAATGTCTTCAACACACCAGTAGAATCAGAAGATTTTGGAGTGGAATGATTTTAGTAGTGAAAGTTTTGCTAATTGTCATAAACTTTTTAACGTATGTAATATGTTACCATAGTGAAACAAATTTATTATTTGATTGTTTTAAGTCTCTTTTTAAAGCTGGTTTTGTTTGATTTAACTCCGCAAAGAGGCTTAGCAAGAATTGGAATAAGTTAATTTCATTTCATTTCATTTATTTCATTTAACTTAACTTTAACATTTCATTTATATCGACTGCACAATTTTTAAAATTGATTGAAACGGTGTCGTAGAAAATCTTACCGTTAGGCATGCAATATAAACATGATCGAATACAGAAAAGTAAGACACATTTATGACATGTTTTGGAAATTCAACAAATGAATATAGCTCATCCATCCATGCAGAGTCGTGAACATTAGGGTCATGCCAGGGATTTTTAAATGCATATAACAATTTTACATAATAGTATGTCATGTATTCATATGTATTCATCATTCAACACATTATGATGACAGTCACGTTTAGTTCCATCTATAATTACCAAAATCTCTTCAATTGTAGATCAAAGTGAATGGTGATGATGCCGATCCGCTGTACAAGTACCTGAAGCACAAGCAGGGCGGCATTCTGGGTGACTCAATCAAGTGGAATTTCTCCAAGTTCCTGGTCAACAAGGACGGTCAGCCGGTGGATCGCTACGCACCGACCACCTCGCCCAAGGCCATCGTGAAAGACATCGATAAGCTGCTGCAGGCATAAGCTGCTGGCCCAAGCATGATGGCACACTAACACGCTTGTTCCGACCACTAGTATCACAAATGCATTTGCAAGCATTCTTTCGCTTGGTTTCCATTCGTGCAACCGATCGTGTTGTGTACGGGATCAAGAGTTTTTCGCTTTTCACCTCTACAATATACTAGTATAGGAAGTATTCGTTCACAAATAAAAACACATTCGTGATATCGGTAGTTTGCGTTGCGTCTTGTGTTTCTTGCGATTCT
Source organism: Anopheles sinensis (assembly GCA_000441895.2). NCBI lineage: Eukaryota > Metazoa > Arthropoda > Insecta > Diptera > Culicidae > Anopheles > Anopheles sinensis. The sequence goes on along the minus strand of KE524923.1, from coordinate 8,887 downwards.
TTAGGTTTATTTTTGCCTTGGCTATGACTGAGAGAAAGAAAGTTTAACAAATCGATCTTTAAGCATCATTGAAATTAAAGTTGAGTGACTGCTTATATGTTCATATACTCGTATACTCAAATTTTGGTTCGGTTCGGTCATTTACAAAACCAACATTTTGGTAAACACAGAACCGACAGCACAACACAACCATGCGCTGGTTAGCCTACTGAAAAATGTGCACTGACGGAGAAACGGAGCTAAATATTTTGAATTATTCATGCATCTAAGGCCGATGTAGGAAGTAACCCAAAATAAGTTGAATTTCTATTTAACCCATTCAACCCGTCGCGTACCATTTCAGTATACCGTGGGTATCGTTGCTGGTCGGGTTAACTTTCCAATCGCGTTCTGCTTACACACAAATATTACGGGTAAGCCTTGGCTGGGACTTTGTGGTGAAGACATTGCAAAAATATAATTTAGAAATAATTGAACTTCCGAATGTTTTAAGACACTCGTGTGTTTGCCAGCAAAAATTAAGTGTGGTTATTACGATTGTGACGTTAGTTTCCAACTGCTCATGTTAACACCACGTGTTTGACCTGTGATCCCAGTAAGCATTGGTGATCGTCGTTGTCAACATGGCTGATTAACAACGAAGAACTGCGATCTTTTTGATACTGTTTTGCATACGTCGACCTTATTTTATTATTCAATGCGTCATCCTTGCTGCATTGATTTATTTTACGAGTTATTTGAGCTACCAAAAACCTTCCATGTGTACTAACAATTAAACACAACGAGCTATTCAACGGATTTTGTTTTCATCGATGGATTTCCGCGTTCATAGTGTTTTAATTAAGAAAATCTTTTGCTACTAGTTTAGCCAACCTTGTTTCCATCAGTCAATATGGAATGACTTTATGCATTTTCGTATATTTGATGTTTCATAACTCCGAAGTGTAAAACGTACAATGATTTTGTTTGAAAGAAGGTTAATTTCGTATCCTATAAAATCAAGTAAAAACTTTGTCAGCCATCATGTGGTGAAAATATTTATAGTGTACAGTCATTTAAATATTTTAGACGAATATTACAAGAGGCTTTTGAAAAATAATCAATAATAACAGTTCGATATACGATCGTTTAGGACGGCTTGATATTTCAGCGGTGGAAAATGCAAACGGAGAAGGTAAAATCAATTTTCGAGTTCACCGCCACCGATCTGAACGGAAACGAGGTCCAACTCGAGCGCTACCGCGGATCGGTGTGTCTGATCGTGAACTTCTCCACCAAGGATGCGACGTTCGACAAGGTGTTGAGTCTTCTCACGCCGCTCTACCGAAAGTATCACAACGACTCCCGAAAAGGTATGGACAACGCTGGCCCAAAACGCCCCAGAAACATCGGACCCCAGGGCGGGGCTCCTGGGGCCAATGTCAACGGCTTCCCGAGAGATCGAGCCTCGGTTGTAGAAATGTCCACTAATCTTTTTCCCCCTTTTGCCAACTGTTCTATCCCATCCACACGATGGTGTTCTACGTGACACCGGACAGATTTGAACGTCCTCTTCTTCCCATGCTTCCAATTCGGTGCCAAAGAATCGACGGACGAGATGGTGAAGCGCCTCGAGAGTGCGACCGGCGGACCGATCGGTGAGATTTTCGCCGAGATAGAGGTAAGAACCTGGCCACCGTTGGCATCCTTACTTGGCATCCGTGCCGCCCGAAGCGCATTTGATACGGATCAAATAAGGAAGACCCTCGACGAAAGGCATACGGCACTCTCGACCGGCGGAGGATCGTCCATGGCGAGCCGAGTGATTCGTGTGCGGCGTTCTTGGAATGGAGAGATTTTCTCACAGCGCTCGTTTCACGCATCGTCCCTTCGCGTGTTTTTCGATGGGGATGTTTTTATCGGCCACCGGTAAATCGTCTGCCTCCTTCCTCCCTCTTTTGAGCATGTCACCGATTACTGTAGCACGCGCTTTTCATCTTAATTGATCTGGGTCACATAGCATCGTTTAAGGGCGCTAGAGTCGCCATGCCCATCGCGATAAGTGCCAGATGATTAATTGCTGACCTTCGGTAGCATTTTTTCTCACTATTATCTGGCATGTTTGGCAGAGGCAGAGTGATACCGCAGTACAAAATAGTGTTCGGCGTTCTTCTTTTCCCCGTTCGAGCGGTTTCTCGTCCTAGCGATAATTCTCCGTCCACCATGTATGTTGGACAGCATACCTCCACGAGTCGGAGCCGGCCAATTTCGCGGTCATCCTTTTATGCATCTGCCCGTGTTAAATACATATTAAATTGCTTATGCATTTGGTCCTTCTGCTTCAGTGGCGTTCATGGTGCCCCAGAACTGTGGGGAAACATTTTTTATTGCTTTCCTCCATTCGACTTTCTGATGATACAAATGTTCTTTTCTATCACCCACCTAGGTTAATGGCTCAAAGGCTCCGGGATTGTACAAGTATCTGAAGGCGAAAAAGCCAGGCAACTGTGGTGGCTTCGTTAACAGCAACTTCACCCTCTTTCTTACCGACCGCCAAGGCGTACCCGTAGAAAGGTTAAATGCTGGAATTCATCCCTACACGCTGGAGGATATGATAGAGAATTTGTTACGCTGAGCATTGGCTAGAGGTTGGCGAAATAAACACAATTCTGATATTTGTGTATCTACTACCATCCGAAATATTTACTTATTATCCGAACGAAAGCAGTAGAAGATTACTAGTTCATTTTTGTTACTAACATTTACAGCTATGATGATTATTTCGTATTTACTAATGATCACTGTGCATATCAATAAAAAAAATTTTATCTTATCTATAAAATTCTTGTGTCACGGTGTTAGTGTATAAACTCCTCCTAAACGGCTGAACCAATTACAATCAAACTTCGCACACATGCTCCTTAGGCATGAGAATAGGTTTTTAACTATATTGCACTTCTGGAAACTACGTACTTTTTTAATCTTATCTATAAAATTCTTGTATTATATATTATTTTATATTTTATATAAAATTAAAAATTTTGTAATTGTTACTTACTTATTGTTTAAATAATCTTACATAACAAATTGGATGCATGCTTATTTGCAAAATACTACTTGGTAGCTTCTTCCTTTGTTCATATTTATTTGGGCCAATGTGAAATTTATTTTTTACAATTATTTGAATTTTAAAAAATTGATCGTTAGCGGCATTTATGGTGCAGAATAGATAAGAATTAAGATGTTTTTAAAAGTTGTCTATAAAATTACTGTTGCATTTGGGAGGTGTAGTCGAGAGGGGGTTGTAACGAGACTAACTTTATTTTATGGTTTTAATCCATCTTGCAATTCTATACATAATCATTACCTATAATAAACTGATCACTTACTCTACATTGTTTACAAACTTTTAATAACTTTTTCCTTTATAACATTTATCGTCTTTCAATCACTATATTTCATTGTTGGACAATTTAATGGCTGCTCGAATACAGAATAATATGAAAAAACGTTAGCTCAATAAAATATGTACACCGAAATTTTAATTTGATTATTAAATTTGTTTCAATTACATAAGGTCTTTTTCATCTTAAATTTCCTTCGAATATTTAAAAGGTTAACCAACCCCGGTTTTTCTACAACCAGCCCAATGTCTCAGCATCAACAAAACCAGAATACGGTCTCCAAGCCTAGAAAGACATTCCTTGTATGCTTTAATTTGAATGTCGAGGCTGCTCAAAATTCTCAACTGACCACGCAGCTAGCGAGGGTCCAGAGAGGATTCAAATGCCATCGAACAACGGTGTAAACCAGACATGTCAAACATAGGACTTTTCATGCGGCCCGCCTAGGAATAACGCAGTAATTTCCTTATAAATTTTATCGGACTATGAATTTTCTGTAGCTTCGATGAATTTACGAGAAGTTGGTATTGTTTTGTGACTGCATGAAACGCTAAAACCACATTTTAGGTAGTTTTTCGCTTTTGGCTTCCAGTAATGACACTCGTCTCAAATCAATTGTGAGAACGATTTCACTTAGTTCGTCACAGCAATACCGCTGGCTTGGCCATTACAACTAAATAAAAAGTCATTTCGTTATCGTACGATATTGTAGATACAGTTCACTTTCATTCTTATGTGGCTCAACATCCCCAAGTGGGACTAGGCATCTCTCCGTAGAGAGTTACTGTGACCGAAAGACGGTAAATTATAGATCGGTGGTCAGCCGTTCGTAATACCGGGGGTGCCAGATTCGGGATTCGAACCCACACCTATGGCGTGGTGTTTTCTAGCGCTACCACTGCGCCATGGGCACCTCCTCATTATCACCACAAAAAAAGGTGTTGCATAGAGTTTTTGAACTCCGTGACATGCTTAAAACTTTGGAAAATAAAGAAAACCAATTGTTGAATTGTAAGATGCAGTTTAGGTTGCGGAATTTGCTATTTTTATCTTTATTTCCATATGTAGAG
>KE524922.1:7735-31891 GCA_000441895.2 Anopheles sinensis | reverse complement strand
GTCCTGTATTGCACCACATTTTGCTGTTCTTCATTTTCCCTATTCATCTTACTTCCTCCGGATCGTTTCTGCGTTGCATATCCTTGATAAATGGTACAGGTTGAGGCGCATGGGGTTTGACAGTAAGATGTATGTAATCAGTAGATTATTAATAGTCAATCAAACAGGTATATATAGTAGAATTTTTCATTCTAAATAATTTCATTGCGCTACCTTCGTCGATGCCGCCACGGTTCCTGTTTCGTGTTGCACCTCACTTGCTACACTACGACTGCCCTTCAGCTTGCCTTTTGCTTCCACCGTTGATTGGGGCCATCCTTTTCCTTCTTTTTTGATGGTTTATATTCATACACATTGTGCTATGCTTTTGATTAGCTCGAACATTCTCCTACACTGTCACAATCAGCTCCGTTCGTTTGATACGTAGCGCACGCAAACCGATTTCGGGTTTTAAATTCTTCAAGAATTGATATCTCGTTCCAAATCGTCAATCTGTCTTTTTCAAACAAAAATGTTAAGCTAACTTTTCCATGTTTTGCATTACATTTGCTTTATTTTTATTCACAAAACAACCTACAGGTTGGCGTGGACTGAATGTGATTCAACATTAACATTGAAAACGTAATAACACAATAAGAGTGTTTAGCTAGCCGGGAATATTCAATGAAGATTAAATTATACTTTCACAGTGCGATAATGTTATGTATTACTTTTGATACCATGGGGCGTATTCGCGGCATTGGTAACGCCCAATATACGGCATAAACCATGAAAAAGAAATATAAATTTGCTGCAAAGAATTTAATAAATTATGTTACAAATTAACAAGGTTACACAGAATGTTTCTACGGTTAAACACAAAGAAAACGGGCATCCGTTGCGCCAAAAGGGCAAATATATGACTAATCCATAAAATAAGGGTTTAGGTCGAAAGCTTCCACGGTGGTATACGCTAAATGTCCGCGGACCAAACAAACGTAAGAAGTGGTTTCATAAAAATATATATACGAAAAGTTGACCATACACAGAGCACCTGTGTGGTGAAGGTGACTGTACTATCATTAGAACGAGGCAAAAATACATTATTCAACCCATTAGTTTCTCTAAAATAAGCTCCAAAATTGCTTCTAAAAGCCATACCGACCTTCATCATTGATTTCGTGGAGTGTCCTTCTGTGTTTCAGTCAGTGTTTACTTTCATTCAATGTGCGTGACTTACGTTCAAGCTACGTTCGCCCAACATTTTGGTATGTTATTAACTGTTTGCGCAACCCCCGGGGATAAAAGAAACCCCCGCCGCTCCACTAAACCTCCCTGTATCCTACCAATTAACACATTTTGATTAATCTTTGTTACCTATCCTAATAGCGAAACAGAAACCTAGTGGCAAACATACACACACACTTTCCTCTTCCGTAATCGGACCCATTGCGCGACAGAGCGTTCGTTCTTTAGTTAGGTGATTTTTGTAATGTTTTGTTTGCTTAGCTATGGTTGACTATCGTTAAAAAACACATAATGCTTTTAGCAGCAGGCGTAGCATCAGCGCGTGCCGTAACCTGGTCGCGTCGGCTGCCTACCGTTCCGCCATTTGGATGCAATCGATGTTCGTTTGCCGTTTTTCCCCCAGGAACGCCGTACGCCTTTTTCCAGACACAGTTAGTCCAATAAGTTAGGGTTTTACTTTGCCTTGGCATAAACGATCGGATGATCTTGCGGTGTTCCACTGGCGATCGGCAGCACCGTCCACCGTCCGTCCCATTCCCTCAGTAGAACGTCGGTTCGAATCGTGCACTGCTGCTGCTTCTGCCGCTGCTGGCCACGTGGATGTACAATCTTTCTTTGCTATCGGATCGAGTAGCAACTTCTAAGGGCGTGCATTTATCCTAGAAACACATTACTCGTTCACAAGAGCGACAAGTCTAAACGAGGGTAACGGCAGCAGGAAATGGAAGGATTTTCGCGGGAGAAAAAAAAATGAAAAAAATATTAATAAACCTCCCAGGGTTCTGGTACGATTAATCATATACATTAAAAAAAGACAAAAGCTAACCAAACGCGTGCATAGTTTACGAACAAGAGAAAGGTTTATGGAGAATATTAGCAATAATTCGACACCAATAAAAGCTACATGGTGGGAGTGACAACACCCAAGAATGGTTCTTGACATGGTGCAAGTATCTTTACAGTTCAAACTTTTTTGTAATATTTGATACAGTAACACAATTTACACACTTGACAGGTTTGTCCAATATTTCGTTAAGAATCGATAAAACAACGAAACAAACCGATGTAAGTGAAAAAATCAAGCTTAAGAATGCCAAGTAATCGGTGAAAAAGTAAAGTTTTTCAAGTAAGAAAATTTAAAACAACACAAAAATTAGCATGAAAATAGAATCAATAGTTCGTTAAAAACATTATAATAAAGATTATCCCACGCTACAAGAGGAGTGAGGGAAACCCATTCTTTGTACTGGAAATGTTTAACAATCAAGGGATTGGTTAAACACGGTATTAAAAAATAAAATAAATGCGATACTGACCACTCATACAACCAGTTAGAAAAGAAAACCCTCAAACAATAGTCAAACGTATTCAATCACGAGGGTTCCCAGCCATTTCAAACTCCTGGCCCAGGATAGCTTTACCGGCTGGGGCCGACGGTAGCCTACCGCAGCAACATAACCACAGGTACAGACCGCAATGTGCGACGAATGTACACAACATCAGCGCCACCGTTTGGCACCGGGGCTTGCGGCTTGGTCGAGGCACTGGCGTTCGGCGCAGCCAGTAGTAGAGGCGGAAGACGATGGTCTTCCAGCTAGCTTCAGTTGCGTGCCAGCATCACGCAGCGGAGCACAGAGTATGTTGGTCGGGATTTAAGTGTCGTTGTATTGTACAGTGATTGAGGTGTGATTTGGCCAGATTCGGAGCGATATAATTACATTGTGGGTGTATGGAACGTAAAAATAGAGAAAAACAAGAATGTACATAAAGGATGTGACAATTTGACTGTCCACTTTACAGCTATTTTCCCCCAAACGAACTACGAAACAGAAGAAAAAACTTGTTGTACACTACCACTTTTTAAAATAAAAATAAAATTGTGCAGAAAGATATTCGTCGAAACAAGCACAAATTAAAAGTGAAGCTTATTGATGGTGATACCGGCAAATCTAAGAAAAGGAAAGACTCATCCTGCAGGGTGCATTTGCGATCGACATAAAACAACACACACACACAACACGTGGAACACAAAGTAGCCAACACCAAACACAAGAGAAAACACATGGCATGGTTTGGATTTGCGCATGTGTCCCCGGAGTACGGAAGAACATAAAATTTGCTTTCAAGACGTTTAATGAGGTGCAGACGTGAGAAATGGATTTGAAAAGGAGTGAAGCGGCTCCGTTGGTACTACCCTCGACGATTATTTACCTCGATTCTCTTGACCGTCGGATGCTGCCGAAACTAGCCACGGAGTGTGTGGTGTAGTGTTATTATTGTTAAAATAGTGACTACTACTGGTGGCGGTTGGGAAGGTTGCAGTAGAAGCAGAGGTTATGGTAGTCGCAGCATTAGTATCAAGGGCTAGATCGAAGATGACCGCACTAGCTCCGTTACCACCGGTGGTGGCGTTGTCTCCGGTGCTTCCGTCAAAGCGTGCGACGAGTTCCGCCGGGGGTTCGGACGCATCGAAAAGGTTAATACTATTGTTGTTCGATAGGTTATGGTAATGTTGTTGCTGCTGCTGCTGCTGCTGCTGGTGTACGGTTGCATCGGTGCCGAACGATGTGAGGGGATTAAAGTTGGCATCATTGCTGGTGCCATTGGTGGCTTCGGCAAACGGGTTGTTAGTGGGGCCGGTTGATGGAAGCGGCGAATGTTCCGCTTCGTCGTTAGTAGAAAAGCTGGCAAAATCGATCAGCTGATCGGCAGCGTTTGAGGCGGCGATAGTGACGGTGGTTGTGTCCGTGGTCGCGGTCGAGGATGTGACTGATGAATCGAACGAAGATTGCTGCTGTTCGCCAGCGTTGGTAGCGTCGTTATAAGGGGAAAAGCTATCACCGTTGCCACCGTTCAGGTGGCCACCAGTGTGCTGGGAGTTCTTCGAGGAAAGAAGGAAATCATTCACTCCAAATGGGGCGGTTGCATCGATTGCAGCAGCAGCAGCACCAGCCTGGTCTTCAGGGAGGATTGACGAATGCCGCTTCTCTACCGCATGCTCGTCACTGCGCATAGCAGCATCAAACGAAAAAGGGGGTGAGAACAGGGATAAAAAGATCACACAATGGGTTTGGAGAAAGGTGAATGAAGACAATTGAAAAAAAAAAAACTGACGATCATTAACAAAAGGATCGCTTTACCAAGAGGACTATGGACACAAAGAGCGCGAAAATAAAAATTCCAAGAGTGCAACGAAGGAACCTTTCATTATCAAATTAAAGAATCAAGTCTGTTATAAGATTATTCAGAAAACTATGTAACAAATAACACAGTGGAACGCATGCAAAATAGAATTAAAAACTGTTTCCGTGTGGAACAATTTCTTGGTTTTGTTTTAGTAATTTTGATGTTAAATTTTGGTGTTAAGGCGAATGATGGTGTTCGGTGTTTAGCAGGTGGTTGTCAAATGAGCTTCCATTAGTTAACAGTTCTTTCCGGCCAGTTGCCAGATGAAGTGCACAGGGTTACGACACGGAGAGACAAATGTTAACAATTCTAGCATTGGAACAATTTAATCGCCGAAAAAAAAAACATGGACAACCGCTTCTTAGCGATTGCAAACAACACAATACAACACAACACAATGGAACTTGGGTTGCAACTAATTGAACCATCAATAAACCTCAAGTGAAACGGTACCTCGTTCCATTCTCAAACGGAATGGCTCACACGATTGGACTGAACTATCGTGTCGCTGAAGATGTGTCGGATGCAACGTGGAGGGCTCTTATTCATTACTCGGAAGGGTTTCTACTGGGACGACGATGATGGATATTACACCCACGTTGGCAGGGAAGGTGGGGTGGGAAGGTAGGCAAATGTTTAACCCCAGTTTCGGGAGATCGATATGCTCAAGAAAAGGAAAACATTCTCAGCTTCCCCGACGGCTATGCGCAACCCGATCGATACGCCGCGGTATTAACATCTTTAGAATCAGATGTCGGAAACGCGCGGAAATCTAAGGGAAAAAGGGAAAGTTATAGAGAATGAAAGTAGTTTGCGATCCTACAACACGAAACGCTAAGCGGTAGACTATGTAACATACTGGTTTCAAGGGTTTGTCCGAAAATCATCCTAACAAAGCCTAGCAAAAGCGCGCGCAAAAGCATTCCACGCGTTCTGTTCCCATAAGAACATTTCCGTTATCGTTTCTGCATTTTGGAAGCCTTCATCTTCACTGCTCCCATAGAAGCAACCATAGGTCGAGCGAATAATATTCCGAACTTTGAATATTTTTGCTTTTGGATAAATTTTCCTTACAACAGCAGGATTCGTTTTCCCCACACCATATATCAGCGAAGCTTCGCACACACGAACACACAAAACACACAGAAAAGGGTCTGTGTGTGAACGAACGAAAAACTTTACGATAAATTTTAGGAAGGCTAGTGTATGAACAACATTTGGCGCTCGAGTCAAGCGATCTCGAATCGATGTGTGTTCGAGTAGAACACAATACCGGGAAAAAATGCGGAAAAGGAAACGCTTCTACTTACAACACATTGTCAATGGTGCCGTTCTTGTGTCCGTTGGTTTGGCTGCCCATCAGCGCATCCTCGATGATCAGATCCGAGGTGCTGTTGGCGGTGGTGTTGCTACCATTGCTGCTTGGCGGTTGCTGCTGCTGATCCGCTTTGCCGTTTGTGGTGGCCCCGTTTGGGGAACCATTCGTACCGTCCGTGCCGCCTCCGACAACGACGCTGCCATCGACGACCGGAGCACTGGCCGGAGCTGATCCGACCGTGCCGTTGCTTGCACTGCCATTGTTGAGATTGTTGTTCACGATGGCCGGTGCGCCGGCGCCGCGTAGCAACAGGTTCTCTTTCTCGGTGACGGACCGGTCAAACTCGCTGCTACCGTTGTTGTTATTGTTATTGAGGGGGGAACCACTGTGGGCGAGCGTTTCGCTGCTACTGCTGCTGTTGCTACTGCTGCTGTTGGTGTTGTTGATGTTGTTGTTGCTCAGCGAGAGCGATTCCATGGCCTTCTCGAGCGATTGTTCCTGCTGTTGCTGCTGCTGCTGCTCTTGCCGGATTTCGGACGCAATGAACGAATCGGTCATCGATATGGTGGACGCGGACATGGCAGTGCCGGTCGGAAGGGTTGCAGCCGGTGTGGACGAAAGTACGATCTGACTCTTTGACATGGCGTTTTCCTTGTCGTCTTCGTTGTTCTAAAAAAAAGATAACCATTCATTCATTTAATATTCATATCTATAAATACCATTTCGGTTAAACATTAAACAATAAATTCCCTACCTTCGTAGGCGTATTATTGGCCGTGCCCTTGGCCCGGGTTCGCAACATAATTGCTTCCACGCGCTTTCGTCGCTCTTCACGTTCCTTCTCTTCCTTCTTCAGGCGCTCGGCCATCTCGACGCGCTGACGCTCAGCCTCCTCGCGTGCCTTCCGCTCCGCCTCTTCCCGTTCCACCTTCTGGCGGGCTTCCTCTTCGCGGCGCTTACGTTCCTCCTCGTCGCGCCGGCGTGCCTCTTCGATGGCCTGCTGTAGCCGCTCCTCCTCCATGCGCCGCTGCTCCTCGGCCAGCCGGATCGTTTCCTCCTCGAGCTTGCGCAGCCGCTCCTCCTCTTCGGCGATGCGCTGGCGCTCGGCCTGCTCCTCCGCCTCGATGCGCTTCCGCTCCAGCTCCGCCTGACGTTCGGCTTCCTCGCGCGCCAACCGGCGCCGCTCGGCCAGCGCCGCCTTGGCCTCCTCCTCCGTGTTGATGCGCTTCGCAATCATGGAAGCGGTCATCGAATCACCGCCCAAAGCGCCGCCGCCGCCGCCGTCCACGGTCAGACTGGTGTTGTTCGCTTCGTTCACTTCCGCCACCGGAGCAACTGTAGTCTCGGGGGCAGTGTCACGCTGTGTTGAGTCTGGCTGGGGTTTGGGCTGCTGTTCCTCAGGCTGCTTCGCCACCGTCGGCTCTTCGGCGACCTCCACGAAGACTGGCTTTGGTTCGACGCTGTCCGCCGACGTTACGTCCATGGCGGAGGCTGTGACTTCCTGTTGCACAGGAAGTACTACCACCTCCTCGTGTTGTGCTGGCTCCTGTTGTTGCTCGTGCTGTGCCACTGCCGGCTGCTCAACCACTGAAGCGACCGTGCTATCCTGCACCGGAAGCTTTTCCTCTTCGACAATCGATTCCTCCATCTTGGGAGCAACTTCTTGCTTCTTCTCGGAAACCGGTGCCGTCTCGACCGGTGCTGCCTTCGGTGTCGCCTGCTTCGAGCCCGGTTTGTCCTCCGCCGGAGCCTTCTTGCTCGCGACGTCGACCACCGCCGGAGCGACGGACATCTTCTTCAACGAATCGTGCAGATTGCGGGAAGCCTTTTCCGGTCCCGGCGATTGCAGCGGAGTCGAGGATGCCTTCGGTGTGGCTCCACGGGAACTCGCCACCCGCTGCTTATCGGCTGACGGCGGTGCGCTTGCTTTCTTCGTTGGTGTTTCCGTGCCGGCGGACGATTTTGCGGGCGTCGTGTGAATGCTGCCGGAACCGGCGCTCGAGAGGCGATGCTTGCTGCTCGCGCTGGTTAGACCGGTCGCCGCACCGGACGGTCCTGTCTTTGGAAGTGGGGGCTTCTCTGTAGGGGTTGAACAAACGGATAAGTAGTGATGAGCGTGGGTAAAAGGAATATTTACTAGAAGACCGCGAGTGCACGGTAAAATACACCACCACCGGGGGAATTCTTCCATTGGAAACCGTTCCATGGTTCCAACTGAGACTATTAGTGAACTGTTATTAAGCGAATTGCAACCAGAGCGGCAAAAGAAGACAAAAGCTTCGATCAAATGTTAAAGGTCCAAGTAAAGGTAGACTTTGGTATTTTTGGCAAAATAAATAATAAAAAAAAACTTTGCTTGTGAAAGCCAGCAGCATTGGTGGAACTTGTGTTCCTTTTGAAGGTAAGCCACCTTCAGAAAAAAAAGATTAAGTAACGACACGGAAAGTCAAAGTACGGGAAAAGTGTTCGTGACTGTGAAACTATGGTTCATGGTACGAAAAGCATATTTATAAAAAATGAATGATTTTACAGTATCAATATTATCAACGAAAAGCATTTGTAACACTAAACTTAAATAAAAAACATAAGGTACTCTTCAATATTTAGCACAATGTTCAAGTATAGCACAGATGAATTTACAATTTACATACTGTCTGATCAATTTAACGATGGATCGTCAACTAGAAATCTTTTATTTTATGTACATGTAGGACGAAGAGCATTAAAACAAAGATCGTGTGACTTAACGCCGCGAAAAAAAACGTTGCAGTACGACGAAACGGAGCTAAAAGTTAAGAAGGGGATTATGGAAAAAAAGCTGAACAAAAAAAAACACACAAACCTTCCTTCAACCCGGAGGCCGAGACCCCCGTGACGGCAATACTAGCCGGGCGTGGTTTACGTTGCGCTGGCAGGGATCGCCGGTACACGATACCGGATGCGGTCGTCGAGCTGGACATTGCACTTCCGGGCCGGGAAGTGTTCAGACTGGTGGGCGTCATTTCGCCGGAACGGAGCCCTGTGTTTGACGAAGAAAGGCGCGCGCGCAAAGCCGCAGATGATACCGTCAATCCGATGTTCCGAAGGAATGCCGGGATGCCGCCGGGATGTGCCACACCGTCGGATCAGATAATGTACCATACAAACACACACGCACACGCACACAGATAGTGCATATACGAAGGGACGAAGAACAACACAACGAAGCGTACGAAGATAAGGACGCAATTGGAGATGGACACCAAAACCAGACGTAGCAGGATATGCATATACGGTAGCGGGAATGTATTATACATAGGGAATGATCGTTTCGATTCGAGCGTGGGATAGTTGATAGGTAATCGTTTTCAAGCGATTGTACGAGGGTTGTGGAGTTCGATTTAATAACCGGCACAGGGCGCGAAGGTTCGAAAGTTTCGTGATTCGAATCCAACCATTTTTTTGAGCAGAGCAATTTATAAAGGGAGATAAAAAGGGATAATGAAAAGAAAAAAGAGAGAGAAAGAGAAAACATCGAATAGTCAGATGATGGTCATGGTGTGTAGAAATGTGTTCATTGTACAGTTTACGTTTAAATATAGTGTTGGTTTAGAGGGGTAGCTTTTAAGAAAAAAAACCTTTTTACAGAAACCATATTCATAACGATTGCAGTAGCAGCATCTCTAGAATGTAGCATTAGTTATTTATATACAACGGAAGCGACAAAACCAAGGCGAAAGAATAACACTTCATCCAACGCAGAAATGGGATAAGAGATAAGAGAGTAAAGGCAAACGCATATACCAACGGTGATGAGCGAATGAGATGGGATGAAGATGGGCATTCCCGTGCCACTACTAGTACATTCCATGAGTTGAAAAAGCATACAAGATGGATTAGCATGTTTTGCATGAGTGTATAATGTGTGTCGGTGTTATTCGCAGATATTCTAGGATTATTTATAACCGAGGGGAAGGCCCAAAAGTTACTTTTTTATTATTTCAGCTACATTGTTAGCTAATGGTTGGTTAATTAGTAGTAGATCGAAGAGTTAGGAGTATGATTCGTTGTAAAATTTTAATAAACAAATCGATGTGAGATACTAGATGGTGGTTGTCTGTTTAACCATTTCCCTAATAACCATTTGTTGACCGGTCTTTACGTTCTTTCTAAAGTACACTCAATTATAAAATCAGTAGTGTTTCCCACAACCTTCAGAGATGCGAGTAGGACTTGAGAAAAAATCCAGCGTAAGAATTATATCACAGTGCGTAAGTATTACCCGACTTCCCAAAAAAGAGTCTACTGCTCACCAAAGTTAGGTGCAACTGTGCGCAACGGGTCAATCAAAACGGAGAAAAGTTCAAAGATGACCCGTATTATTCCCAAATTGAAATTGAAGGGATAAGAGAGAGCTTTTCTCGTTGAAACAGGACAGCGAATGTCCAGTCAACGTAAGCTTGTTCGAAGCATTAGAACATAAGGGGACACCGCAAACCCGCGAGAACGAGACGCTAGAGACCCACCGTTCGTCACCAGATGCTGAGTTTGAAGTTGTTGCTGTTGTTGTTGATGCTGCTGCTGCTGCTGCTGCTGTTGGTGATGGTACTGCTGGCGCAGACGCTCCGTTTTGGTCATGCGACCCGCACCGCCGACGGATAGTACCGTGTTCAGCTGCGACATGCTTTTCGACGTGTCGTTGCGGCGCATCGGTGAGGTGCTGCCACTGTTAATGGACGTGTTGAACGACGATTTGCGTCCACCGCCGAAGCCGGGGCTGCGGCCCGAGTTGGAGTCCTGCGACTGGTTGCGATACTTGGCCCCGCTGCCGGCCAGCTGGGACATGCTACGCGACATACGCTTACTGTTAGCGCCCCCACTGCCGGTCGGTGACGAACGGGACGACGAAAGGGACAGGCGGGTCAGGTTCTCCAGCTCCAGGGCCTGGCGGCGCTCGCGCTCCAGTATGGCGCTTATGTGCTCGCCGTTGCGCCGACGTGGCTGCGCCAGCTGATCCAGGCGGGTCATCGAGAATGCTCGGCCTTTCGTTGGTAAGGTTAGCAGCAGGGGAGGGGTAGGTGTAGAATTGGTTTTCCAGTTCGTGGTTCGTGTTTGGTTCGTTTACGAGCGTTTGGTGGTAATAAAGACAACGTTCCGGGTAGGACGACGGTCAGGTTTGCATCGCAGGACGAAGGTAGTGACCGATAATATCATTTGTGTAAATGTCAGTGTGTTTGTATGTGTATATGAGTGTTTAGTGGCGTTATTTGGTGTGTAAGTGTTACGGAGGAGTGACAGCCATCATCAATCATGCAGAGGACGAGCAATGTATAAGTATTCAAAAGAACATTGTATCGAGTCAAAGTGAAAAAGGATAAAGAAAGAAAAGCAAATAAAAAAACACCAATCAATAAAACGAGTCATTTGATATGCACGAGTGTAGTGGCAAACACAGTTCAATTCTGATGATTCGTTCATTACACTGTAGCATTTTGTCTGCCGTACACTGTTTTGCGCTTGATGAAACGGTACTAATATGGAATGAGAGCGAATGAGCATGAGTATGGAATAACTAAGCAAATGCATCGGAGCTGTGGGCACGATCCATACCAAGCTACCACGCTACGGCCCAAATAAAAAAACGAACCTGGTGCATACGATAACACGACTAATGATGTTCTACAGCGTCATGCAGTACTCAACCGAAAAGGCACGACAGTTCGAACGCAATGAATGCAAACGAAGGCTTATCCCTTACAATCTATCCGAAACATTCATAAGCCGTACTGATGCTGTAGCATATGGGGAAGAGCGAACGCAAGTAACGTCCAGCCAAAAGCAATAAACTTATACTTAAACTTAAACATCAGAGAGTGAGACTAAAAATGTGAATTCTCATCCGCTAACATCTTGACGTGATGTGTCGAGTAGAGTGTAAAAACGATATGAATTCCCATAACATTGCGATTTTCGTTCATAAACTTAACATTCAGGCCAATATTTTAATGTGTAAATAGATAAACAAATAAATAAGTAAATAAATTAAACATAAGAATAGGTAGCCTTTGTATACAAGCAAAAATATGCATGTAAATATAGATAAATAAATTGAGAAATTGATAAGCTAACGAGCGTTCCAGGCATTAGACGAAATAACGAGACAGGACAACAGAACAAAACGAAACAAAAGTAGAACGAAACAGAGCAAAAACAAACGAACTAAACTAATTGAAAACAAAACAGTAGACGCGTACGCAAAAGCAATAAAATACTACCTGGTGTTCTGGGAGTGTGTGTACCGAGAGACGATCTAGAGCTATCGCGAGGACTAGGAATGGTAGGCATTAGATCGGTCTTTCGACGATTGACAGTGCGCTGATAGTTCATTTCTGCTGTATCGTCTGCAGGAGAAACAGAGAGAAAGTGATAGATAGATAGGAAAAGAGGAGAGAAAGAAGAACAAAAGAGCAAGAGACGGGAATAGAGTCGGGATTTATGGAGAAAGGGTGGATAAAAGAAGGATATTGGAACGTAAAGAGCCACCGTGACGAAGAAAGTATTGAATGGTTGAGAGACACAAATGTAACCATATGAATAACCATTGTAAAGCATAAGAAAACGTTGGAAAAAGAAACGAAAGAAGGAAATAAGTTAAGTATGTATCCCCAAAAAAGCATGATTTTGATAACCACCCACCGAAGAAGAGTTTCGCCCAAACGATGGTTGTTTTTATCAGTTACGGTTGCACAGATGTAAAACACACGAGGTGGCATAGAGAAGGAAAAAGGATGACACAGAAATGAAGAGATAACATAAAGAAACAGAAACATAGAAAGAGAAAAGAAAAAAGATAGAAAAAGACAAAAATGAATTTAATATTATGTAAACAAATTGTGTAAAAGGTTCGTTGGTTAGTTACCGGAAAATTTTGTTTGCTTTATTTTTACATTATCAAATTAACGTCAATAATTTGGAGCGGGATCTTGTTAACACAATAGAATTCAAATATCGAGACATATCTACCAACGTTCAACGGAGATGTACATTCAATTAAACACAACATGCGACAAACAGTTGGATAATCGATAGAAGAAAACCAATGAACAAAAAACCAAAAATTTAAAGATAAGGATTTCTGTGTTAGACATTTTTCTATGAGGAAAGTAAAGAATTTGGATACCAGGACATACTTTATCGCAGAAAAAGAAAAACTAAACATAACATGCTCGAACAAATAGAACAGAACAGAAAGTAACTCAAAAGAATCAATCAGAAGAGAAAATAAAAGGAAAACTAGAAAATATACAACCGAAGGAAACGAAACGCTCTACATTTAATAATTCTGTGACTCTACGAAAAATTATTAGAAAATTAATTTGAAAATCAGATGTTTATTGTAATCAGCTCATAACAGGGGCTATCAATCTGCCTTCATCAAACCTGTACAAGTATCGATTGAACAGCAGGTCATTAAAATGTACAAATTTGTTTCTACGGTCAAGATTGAGTCTGTAACATTCCATTCCATTGTCGTAAGGGGTAGGTTTGTGTAAACAGGACTTGTGTAAACAGGACTTGCAATACACTCATAAGCAAACGAAAAAGCAGCGCAACACGATTACTCAAACGAGAGTAACATTGATAATTGTATATGAAACAGAAGCCGACCAAAAAGCCATAACCGAGCGAACCACTGGGAAAGTCCAACG
Organism: Anopheles sinensis; assembly: GCA_000441895.2. Lineage (NCBI taxonomy): Eukaryota > Metazoa > Arthropoda > Insecta > Diptera > Culicidae > Anopheles > Anopheles sinensis. The sequence continues at coordinate 18,472 of KE524922.1, read as the reverse complement.
ATAGGGGGACAGATACCCGTTAACGATAACTTATGAGAGTTGAGCTAGCTAGGAACTTATTTTACACTCGCAACATCGGAAGCGAAGCGCCAAGATGCTTACGTAAAGAAAGGAAACATCAACAGCAACAAGAAGGAAGATCGAGGAAGGGTCTACTATACGGTTCATGGAATTTGGCAAAAGGGACGTAGTTAACAAGTCGATAGATAAGGATCCCTTGAGAAGAGGAGTTGTGGAGAATATGTTATTGTAAGAACCAAGTGAAAAAGATAACGAAATAATCAGAAAACCGAATGCGAATGTATGTAACAGTGCGAAAAAGGGTACAAAATAAACGGGACAGTATGTAAGGCTGGGGAATAAATGCGGCCGCAGCAATCAAAGACAAATGTACAACGAAACATGGCCGAATTGGTTAAATTAAATAAAACCAAAACAAAAGTGTGCACACCCAAACGAAAGATGTAAACAAACAAAGAAATAATGCAAGAGAAGGCAGTAATAAAAAAGAGGCGTAAATGTTCTTCGCTAAGCGGGAAGAACACGCAAAACGATGGCTTTACCCTTGCCGCTAGCGTAACTACGGGAGACGGCCGGCTGGTAGTCGGCTGCCGTCGGTGGATCGTCGATGTTGATGCCGGTCCCGGCAAGTGAGAAGGTAAGCTTTCTCGGGCACTCGCTAGTGCTGGTCCAGTTGAACACCTCGTACATCGAGCTGGACATTCGTCGTTGGTCTGTTTGCGTATCAGGTCCGCATCCATTCGGACAGTGTTGTGGGCGTGGTAGAGGGTGTACAACGCACGCATGGGGTTTCGTTTTCGTATACGGATTTATGCAAGTAGCCCGCGAAGAGTCAACCAATTTCACAGGTTAAGCCGGCAGGCCGGGATTTCCAATTTGAAATTCGACGACGAGTGCATCGAGCGTGCGGGTTGCAGATGTTGTGGGAGTGTTGAGTGGTGGAACGTGGCAGCGTCGGAAGTGCATCAGCGTGCGTCCCGGTTGATTTCGAGTTCAGCAAAGCATTGGTTTGAAACGGTACACGTAGGAGGGATGGAACATAAAGGAGGTGGATTTTATCGTCGGATATTGAATTTGTTTTGTTTTCGGGAAAGTCACCACGCAAACCAAGCGTCAATTAAGCAACCAAGAACGCCCCCGGGTCCAGCGACAGAAGAGCAAACGGTAGATTAATCAATAATAACCCATCGTCATTTCCAGCGGAACAGAATTAGCCAATTTGAAGATAGAGGCGCGATCGTACGCAGTGTTATGTTGAAGCGGGTCGTGTGGGGAAAAAAACCAATGGGCGAAAGAAAAGAGGAATAGAGATTAACAATTTTGACTGCTAAAGATAGTTGTAAGAAAGACGAACGGAAGGATGGGAAGTGTAAAATGTATCACTAACAATGCAAGAATGAGTGAACTAATATTGTCGAGAGCAAGGCCAATTGAATTATCACAGCACATTTAGTTAACTTATAAAACGGCATGAATAAAATTAAAACGACAGATGACGAAAAGAACAACAGAACAAGATTGCCCTCATTGCAGAGCAGGAACGCAGAAACACTAGCAAAATTGAACACTAGTTGGGAACTAAATTTGTCACTTGCTTTAACTTGGTACTAGAAACCAAACGACCAAGCAAATCACGTACAATGTAAAGTCAATAAAACTAATAAAGACAGACTTAAATTTAAGTCTGGAAGACATACAAAGGCTGAGTAGACGTCACGCGTGCTCATATAACCAAACTCGCTCGACTAAAGAAAGTTTTACTAAGAAGCTAGACAATGCGTAAAATGGAGATTATTCCAATCGTTGAAGAACGCAGTGAGTCCTTAACAGTACGATAGGAGGAGCCTCGAATGATAACTATCTATGCGATAGACTAAACCCCACTCTAAAATGCCACACATTCTGTGGATACGATGCGCTACGAGAAGAATCTAAACAAAAATCCTAATGCGAACTTCTCCCCGATTAACCTACGATCAGAGCAATGTAGAGCTATAGGACGGGAATTTCCAGTCCGATTTTCTATAAGAGGAGGATGACGTTGATGAAAGTATGAATCAAAGAGTTCGAAGTGAAGTTGTATGTGGATGGGAGCTATCCTCAGCTTGTGCGGAGTGACGGAACTCCGGCGTCGAGATATGGTTTCACGCGAAACTACCCGCAAACGGTACTGGTTTCCCGCGACGTGTCAAACCTCGGATACGTACCGTCTGTCGATCGGTCGAGACCACTGGCGGAGGTAGCTCGCTTCTTCGCCGCACCGTCGGTAAGTTCGCGCTCCGAGCTGCGCCTCGTCAGTGCCGCCCCCGTGTACGCTACGTTCGTGATTGATGTTGCTCTAAAAGTGTACAAGCATTCGGTTTAGGTGAATTCGAACATAATCGCACGACAGGAGCCTGCCGAACCGCGGATGGTACCCACCTCCGGTGAGCCCAGAACGAGCTGCACATGCCACTGTCACTGGTGTCGATCATGCGGGGTGTCGACGAGCCGAAAGCGAACTGGATCGAGCCGCGATCATTGCGCCGCTTCGTCTCCATGCGCTGGTCGCGCTCCTGGTTCTTGCGCAGTATGTACTCCCGCCGCTCGTTGTCTGCCTCGATGATGGCCCGCCGGCGCTCCTCGACCTGTGACCGCCGGTCGTTTTCCCGCCTCCGCAGGTCGTCCATCCGGCGGCGCCGTTCCTCCTCCTTCTGCTCGCGGAACTTTTGCGCCGCCAGCGCTTGTGCCTTCAGCTCCTCGAGCTTCTTCTGTCGCTCCTCGTTCTGTCGCTCCTTCATCTGTTTTATTCGCTCCTCGCGCTCTTTTTGCAGTTCTGATTTTGGAGTCGTGGGCACAATCGTCCAACAGCACGGGGGGAATGGATGGAAGGAAAAAAAGCAACATATTAGTGAAAGGATAAACAGTGACTTTGTTTAAAAAAGTAAACTGGAAAACCGCTCGGTTTAGCAGTTCGTATGTGATCGATAACGTGCAGGACAAGGCAGCGGGGAAATGGGACCAAAAATGCATATTAAGGCATCATCAGCACAAATCGTGGAGTCAAGTATTTAATGGTCCTCTTACGTACGACTGAACAGTAGAGCACAGGGGAAACTCCGGGAAGCTTGCACTCGTAAACAATGTAAAGTACAATACGAAAACCGGGAGTGTATCAGACTATTTAAAATTCAAGAATTGTTAGTGAGTTGAATTGGAGGAAGTCTACATCTTGACACCATGCATTTTTAGGGCCATGCTGAGAAAGGCATAGGTACAAAAGCTCATTTACAGGTTATAAATAAACAAAGCTATACTTTTACTTCTTCTAACAACGTCGTACAAGGAAAGGAAAGTAACTGTACATAATCGTACAGTCAGTATACGCTTTTAAACAATTTCTTGTTCAATCGTGATTGACTGCACTTGACGACGTAAAACAGCTTGAACAGGTAATGTTGAATACGTGCGGTTAGTAGACCCCAAGGAGTCGAGGAGGATGCGCTATTAGTTGGCCAACGGAAAGCGATTATGCAGCACGGTGGTTATAATGTTATAATTATGCGCACGTGGACAACCACACACTGTGCGTTATGCACAAAAACACACACACTAAAAAGAAAATGAACGCTCAACCACAGCAGCACAGTAAAGGGAAGGCCGGCCCAGGGTACGTATGCACCGTTCGACGTTCGATGCACTCGACCCAAAGGGCACGGCGCTTCATCATGGCTGCTGCTGGTCCGGTTGTGCGGTCAGTCGTGTCCAATGTACCTTCTGTGTTTCTACCGTTATCGGCACTATCGTCGCCGACGCAGGCAAACCAATGAAGTGTGTGCGCGACCGAGTGCTGATCGTGCAGTCGATCTGGGTCGGGTGCAAAGTTTCGACCGGAACACAATCCGGGTGTCGCGGATGAGAGTTGTAAAGAGATGAAACGACGAAAAAAAAACGTAACGAGTTAGTGACCGGTTAATTTATCGCAGCTTTACCGCCAACGAACTCATAGGCCTTAAAGATCGAATAGTATGGGACATGTCTGCATCATTCACGTTGAACATCGTGCACCTGAACGTCACACTATCGTTCCACCGAGCCTGCGACGTGAGTTCATCCCGGTTCCGACGGAATTCGATTCCCTAGAACGTGCTCTGTCTTCTGTGTCGCTGCAACTTCTCGTTGAAAAATTCGCGATCACGTTATTCTCCTCGATTCTGCCCGCGCCTCTACGAGTCTCTGTGTTTGTGTCTGCGTGGAAGTGTGTTTTGGAGCGGGCCATATTTGGTCACTTACCTCTATTAGCTGAAGACGGCCTTGACTGTTTTTGTACGGTCGCATCTCTGTTGCCGGCTGTGGAAGAGACATGGAAAAAGATGCCACAATCAGCACATTGAGAACTTCCTTGGACGAATAGAGTGGGCCGCCGTCACAGGAGTGTCACGCACGGCACATCGACCCGAGCTACAAGCAGAAACAAGCCCAACATCGGGAACACGCGGGAGGAAAAAAAGAGAGGCTTACTGACGAATGTTGTCAATAGCGATTAACATCGATTCGAAATTCACCGCACGTAACCGAAGTGGGAATTGTTCGAAGGATGATCGTACTCGCTCGGCGGAAAGACGGTTTGAAGAGTAATGATCGTCGAATGAACATCGGCGGGGGTGCGAGGGGAAAAGGCGCATGGTACAAATTATCATAAATGGTGTACGTGGCTCACCCTCGAGTTAGCCGAAGCAGGTGGATTACAAAGTCATTGCCTCAGCTCGAGCATGTATCTGACGTAATCGATACAAAAATATTCTATTATGAAAGCGACGAATGTATATACTTTTACAATCGTGAATAAAACATGTTTTATTCTGGCAATCAAACATCCAACACAACACAGATATAACCATTCGGCACGAATAACTTCATCCCCCAAGTCGTTTTCGGACCCTCCTAGACCGTCCGAACGTCCTTACCTAAGCTAAATTGGACATGACGCGACTTCCGCGCACCGAGCAGCTGCTGCTGGTCGGTAAGGCTGAGATTCTCGCGGGACAATGACTTGACCAGTATGCCGCGCAGTACCGCCAGCGTCGTGCTCGGAATGCGATCACTTTCTTCGGTCAGCATGATGGAGGTGGTGGTGCTTGAGGTCGGCTCATGGAGACTGTCATCATCGATCAACATCATTGTTATGTATCACAAACGACACACACGCACACAGAAACACTTTCATAAGCATACGTTCTCACTGCTGATTGAACCACCGAAGCTCCAACGTGAAAGATCGTAGGGCATATTTCCCCCTGAATCGAAAGATCACAAGCACTTGTACTTTTAACTTCACACAGAATACTTGAATATTTATATCATGAGAGTCTCCTGAGGAGAAAGGCAAAGCAGGATTAAAGCTAGAGTGTTGTCATACACAGCACGCACTTCCGCCAAGTGAGAAAAACAACCGAAACTCTTGAAGAAAAAGTTATGGAGAGGAATATAACCTCCGTAAGGCATACTTGTTGATCCAATTTTTATTTCCCGAATAAACACTTAAAAATAAAACAATTATTTTCACTCCAAACAGGTGTGAGATGTAACACCGAGCTGAGATTGAGTCAAAACAAGCTGCTACTATACCAGCACCATATGGGAGACTTCCGAATCGAGGTGTCGACAGTTAGCCACTACTTGGGAGGACCTCGACGTAGGCCGTTCATAAAACTAACACACCTAAAAGGGCACATCTCGTGTCGCCAACACTACACCCTTCACCCTCGCCAGGCATTCTCCGTATGCTAAACAACCTGACAAATTCAATCTGCCAGACACTAATACCTATTGAAGGCACGTTGTTTGGCATCAAACATGCTGACATTGAGAGATGTTTATGGTCATTCACGGTTTCGGTCGAGAGCCAGCAGCTCTTGATAATGTCGTTTCAATCGTGCGTCCGGTCGGTGCAAGGTCCACCGGGCAATAAATCATTTTTAGCTAGTTCGCAACACTACGCGAGCACATCCTTACCCTTTGGAGAGATCGCGTAATATCGGAATGTCATTTAACCTCGCAGATTTTTCTAGCAATATAGGGTTTCTTCACAGGTCACCTCGATCGCAATCGATAACATGAAATTTTAGAAGATCAACCAACCGTTTGGGATACATTCAAAGTCCATATACCCTCCCTAGTCGAGGTTCTCGATAACCTTCGATGACTTATTTCCCAGGTCCAGAATTCCGTGATAATTAACAGCACTGTAATTTGATAAGCCACCACGGCTTGGTTGGATGGTCAACAGTGACACACTGGAGAGCACACTCTTCAGTGATGCGTTGCGAAAGAAACTTGATACGGGGCGCCTGATCGTCCGCTGCTGACTCACTGCGCGACCGGAACACAAACGACCCGAATACGATTACTAACGCGTCTTGTCTTCAAGGAACGCAACTCTATCGCAAGCTCTATCACGAACAGACCTCGCAGGGACAGGGACTCGGATGTTTGCTTGTCAAACACACTCTGTCAACATTAGATCAGCGCCATTGATCATCCCATTTTTGGCGAGCATCATTGGCTGTTTATTCTGCATTTGCAAGTTTTTAGGATCGGTTTTTGCATCAAAATTTCGTCAGCCACCATGTCGAGATCATGTGGCCGAGTTATGGGTGTCTCGGTGAACTTTTTCGGACACAGATCGTCCCACGGGGATCGACGAGAGGATGTGGTTGAATAAGAGTTGTGATTATTAGCTCAATATCATCAACCCTAACGTCGTAATAATTGTTTACATAACCTAATAACGAGAGTACAGTATTGCACTCTGAAATGCATGGCACATCAGAGTCCTTTTAATTTCTCGTGATTTCTAGAAGTCTCGTATGTAAAAACTCTCCAAACCAACGTTCGTGTGCATTACATTCATCACAATCCTTCTTATGGCACATGGCAAAACAAAACGAAGAAATTGCTCCCCTTATCCCTAACGCTCCAGAAGATGTTTAAGTGTTGTTGGTATAACAAACCGTTGTTGTGTGGAGGCGAACCGCAAAAAAACACAACATTTTCCCCCCTTCCGAGCCACTGGAATGAAAGTCAGTGGTTATTCGAGACAAAGACAGCCTCATTAGCCAACACACGCCAGCTTCCACGGTGTGGCCGTCTGTGGCGTAGTTGTTTCTTCTGGATCACACAAAGCATACAGCATCGTTTCAGGGGGAGAAGACACGGTAAACGGTCCGATTGCCACACTATACTCTTGTGGTTTAATTTTAATACTACGATTATTAAACCTCACTTCTCTGCAACGAAAAGTGGCGCAAGGGATCAGCAGCGAGTCAAACTGACGTAATCGTCAGTGGCATCAAAGAAAAGGCAAAGGTCATCGATGCGATGTTGTCTTGTAACTGAGCCACTCTAGGGTATGCTGTGTATTTTGGGTAGCAGTTACACGTTACATTCTAATGGTGATTATGCCCGGGTTTGCCGCCTACAGTCGCTGTGAAAACCTAGGAGTTGAATCTTACAAGCACTCAAGAATGGGAATGCGGTGCAGCAGTACAAGCTGACCCTAAATTGATCGGAAACACCTTCACAAATGCCTTCAGAGCTATGCATGGAATCTGACGCCTTCCGGAACAAAGTCGGCAAATAGTTAGCATTTACCCTACAAAACTCTACCATTAGCAGACCCGCAAACCCGCATGTACCAACAGGACTGCCTACTTGAGCGCTACTTGCAGAAAACAGTTCTTCACACCATGCTAATGGAACAAAGAATGTTTAACCTTACTAGCCAGTACTGACACAACCCACGGCAGCCTAAACTAATACTTCTCCTCCTGAGGTAGGCAGTTGACACCGAATCGTTTACTACGTTCCTTTGACTGTACCGCGCCAGTTCCGCACGTGGGCGTAATATTACGCACCCGCCGTCTTACGTTTGCTGGTGGAGGTGGTGGTGGTTGATCGTGCATCGCACCAAACCTGAACTAAGCCAACCCCCGAGACGAGTTTATCGTCAACACGGGCCGAGACCAATTAGCATGCTCGGAAACAACTCACAACCCGTCCGCCTCAAGTCCACCACCATTTACGGCGTTATATAGCAAAGGTTTTCCCGCCGGCGACACCGGAAGCGAAACGAAACGGGCGACATCGTTCGATTCGCTTACTGCAAGTGCAGTTGCAGTTGCATAGTTCGAGAACCCATCACGTACGCAACGAACGAACGCATTCGTCGGGCCATTTCAACGTACCAAGGTTCCGTAGAAAGTTTGTCCGCGACCCGACTTCACAAAACTGTTACCAACAACCGCACGGGGAATTCATGAGTGATCGACTCATGTCCATCCAGTTCGATAGTTTTCTCCATCAATCGAAAGGGGTGTCCGGTGACATCTCCTAGGCGAATGTCAAGCAACAGTACAAATATCTACAAAGTCTCGAGGCACCTGAGAAGGCGTTGGAATCTCATTTGCATCAAGCCAACACCAACAAGTGAAGTCCAGCGAATCAACTCCAGCGGCCCACACCAACACCGAACGTACACCGATGCCTCAGATGAAGGCAAAAACAAGCCTCCATGGCAACGTTTAGCTCACTGGACAAGAATCCGATCACCTCCATCAAGGTCGTGGTCGCATGCCCAAAGTTCATAAGAAGAAATACAACAACTTGAACTTCCACCAATGCATGAACGTTCAAGGCGCGATTTTCATTCAGTAGAAACACCAACTTCACGGGCGTCGGAGAAGAGGAAGATCTTTCAGGAAATCGACGATGCGTGAACGTGATGTAATTGACACCCACCTAGCGGGTGGGAAACGGAGGGCGGTGCGAGTGTGTCAGGTACCGTACAGCACCACCCGAATGAGGTGTTTGATCAACTCTGGTAACGTCATCTCCGCCAATCGAAGAACAAGGCAGGTTAATATACGGATGCCGTAGATCGAGCAAGAACAAGTATCGACTCCTTCCAAACGGAGACGAAACTTTGGTGGAACGTATATACTTAAAGATTGTTCTTTCGCCAAACGAAACAAACTTGGTGTTCTCCCACCATCATGTGGATGGACCAGCGTTCAGTGAACTGTAAAACTGATCGGACACTTCCGCTGTGGGACATTTCGATGCAGAGTGTTTTATGTTACAATCTACAAGAAAGCCCGCACTACGAAGCCATTGACTCGAGACTTCCAAAAATGAGAAATCAAACAACCTCGGCCTGCATAGGAATCGTTTCCGCCGGACGAGAGACAGCGAGAGATCATTAAAGGGCCCTGCAGAAGGGGTCAGCAGTCAGGGCATGATAACTAATGGGCAAATATTGAACCTTTACCACCTGTTTGTTGAACGTAAAGGCCATGGTCTCCGGGCGATAAGGTGGTGCCTGCGAGAGTTCACACAAAACTCGCCGAGGTCCGTAACCATTTGTGGACATAAGTTTTTGGTGTTACCTGGGGTGTGATCTTCGGGGCTGGTGCTTGAACACAGCGCACCCCATAATTTCCTTCCCCGGCTCCATTCTGTCCTCCCTCGATCTCCATCATAGGCGCTAGACGAGATCGTGTGATCGATCAGGTCGGTATCAGCGAGTCGTCTGGTTCGCGGTGCACAATCGATAATCGATTTGAAAGCCCCCGCGCGACCGTTTTCAGCCTAGCTTTCAGAAATGGAGCAATTTGTTGGAGCTGGCACCAGCAAAGGCATGCCGTTACGCAGGTACTACCCTAAGTCCAAACGAACGAACCATGCCGCAAGGTATCAGCAAACCATGAATGGAGATAACAAGGTTAACCAAGGTTTGTACCTTGGTACCACTAACCAATAGGCAAGGTTGGTAAAGCTAGTAGGCGAAAGACAGAGGGAGAACTATAGCAAGAACTAACGGGGACGAAAGGAGAGACCACATCGTAAATCGCAACCGCACGCGCAAATATTTGATGGGAAAACGATTTTCAAGGGTTTTGTGCGCGACGTTGGTAAACACGTTTTAACGTCGTGTGAACGAACCTTCAAGCAACCATTTATGTTGATGGCTTATTTCTCTCGAAGAATCTCATTTACAATGTGCGCTTTTGATGTTTTAATGTTATTCTCCTGACATGCCCTGTGATCTTCAAATACGGGCTTTCGTTTCCAATTGAAAAAATGATTGAATCATCGTTTAAATCAGTCAACTTTTGACTAATCAAACATACCACAACGTCTAAAAGTATTATCGCGTGCAAAACTTGCCCAGATGTACCAACGACTGGGCCTATAAAATCCCCTTTCTAAATGGTTCTCTGCGCCAAAACGTCCTTGCACAAGATTGATGAAGGCTTGCCGGGTAGTAAACCACCGGGTGCGGTTTACGTGACCTCGGCAAAGATGAGTGGGCACGAAAAGTGTCGAATCACACCTCATACCCAGCTGTTTCTGGGTACCCTTATTCTGACATTTAACGCTAGAGACGCTTCTCATGCGCGGCGGATCCCTTATCCCTAAGGCACACCCCAAAAACACCTTTATCAACAGGTTACGTTGTTTCACCAACCGAAGTTCACCCAAAATACAAAATAAACCTAGTTCGCGTATTGGTAGGAAGAAAACAAAAAGCATTGAAACACACAACACACTGAACAGAACCCTATCTTATCGCAGGAATGGAATCCGCCACGAAGCAAACTTCCGAGCGTGCACGAACTGCAAAGGCTTCTTTTGGGTCTGACTTCATCGCGTTTAAATTAACTCATAGCTAGGAAT
>KE524917.1:0-10845 GCA_000441895.2 Anopheles sinensis | reverse complement strand
ACATAACCTCGAGGTTAAAACGCATCATTTACTTTCGATGAAGCATTTTTACAGCGTTGCGTTTGTTCCAGTACAACCTCCGGATGTACGTTACTACTTGCCTTTTGGTTTTTGAAACAGTGATTATGATGGCGCCTGATGTAGGTCATCGTACCAGCCAAGTGACTAATTATCTGGGAGCATCTAATAAATGATTCCTGAGCTCGGGTTTGTTGTTCCTCTTCTCCTGAGACAGGCAGTTCCCCGATACGAACACCACGTGTTAACTAGGCTACGACAGCTAAAAGCCATAATTTCTTATGCCCCATATCCCGCAGACTCTCCCCTAGTTGTCCACTGTCCGACCGCTCGGAGCATCCCCCAAGTAGTACACAACCTCAATCAAATCCTAATGAACACTAAATCTTTTATTGAGAATAGATGCAGAGAAGAGCCGTAAGCGTGTCTTTTTTTTCAAACTTTCCCAATCAACCCTACATCAGCTGACAAGGAAGACTATGGGACCCTCCCGGGGAACGCGTTACGCACACAAGCCGCCCCTCGTGAGGTGGACTTTCTCATGGCTCTACTAATTATGCGAATTGCCCTGCGGGTGGCAGACCGTTTTGGTTGAATGCCACTCGAAGGGCCCACCTCAACCATCGTTCGATGACTGATGGAACGCTTCCTCGACTAAAGAGTCGCCACCGGCACCTCCGAGCAGGCAAACCAGTGCAATTGGAAGGAAGAGGAATGCTTGAAAGATGCGAAGGAACAGAGAGGAACTGTGCATCCTAAATCGTTATCGAAAACTCCACCTTCGATGCATCCACGGGGTGATTTTTCCTCGTTTCGATTGATTTACGATTGTGTAGCGCAAAAAATTGATGGTTGTTAACAACGAAACTTACAGCTCGTAAAGTGGTCGAAGGGTAGGTAAGAACTCCCTCTGGAATCTCCGGCGCACGTGGAAGTGTGGATACGATCCTGCAGCTGACCGTAATCCGTGATTCCTCTATTAGCGATCAGCTTTCATTTCTGTGTGCTTTATTCACTCTCACTCCTCACAATTAAGATTCGTCGGAATCGGTTGAAACTGGGGAAGGATTGGAGTAGTTTTTTATGATTCCAGAACACGGAGACAGACATTTGCCCGAACCACTGCTGGATCCCCCAAACAATCTGATGTAATGGATACCACACTTTTAGCCCTGTCAATACCAACATTCCCATGAAGTTCCGACGTTCTTCCGAGGCGGCATCCGAAAGGGCTTCGGTTCGGTACGACGTATGAGGGGACAAGATCTGGAGAAAGATGCATCTCCGTAGACGCCCTCGTGGTGGTAAGGTGACACTCCACTTTGCCAGAAGTGTCAATGAAGTGGTGAAATACTGCTAGAAGTGAAGCGTTCTCGTCTTCATTCTCCAACAAAAGAGCCATTTGTTAGCGGCCGTGTCGTGGAAGGGCTTCGTCTAGCGGAGCGGATAGTTGTTAGCGTTAGAGAGAGGGAGTCGGATTCGTGGTTGGAGCTAAGTGGGATCAAAACCCGCACGGAAACAGTTTAGTTTGTGTGTGGTCCCGGAGTGGGTGCATCTGCATAATGTATGCTGCTTGCGGTGAGGAAAAACGAGGTAAGTTTATATGACCACCCTCCAGACCCTGTACCCAATTTTGCGTTTTTGGAGGGCGTAAATTTGAGGATGTGAGGAATTCCTACTCCACCCAGGTGAAGGTTTCCATTGTTCCAGACATTGCTTGCGGTAAGAGCGTCCAGAGAAAGCATGTCTTAATGGGTAATCTTTGCAAGAGTTGGCAAAGGAGCACAGTTCACGTTCCCTAAGCGTGGATTATGATTCAACTTAATCCTGTAAATTATTCTCGTCCATTACAGCAAGAGTAAATCCCCCGCACCCTGCTCAGGGATCAGGAATCAAGTGCGCATGAAAAACGATCTACCTTTTACCACCATGCGGAGTGATGGAAAACATTTGCGTAAACCCCTTCAAGCCTGTGACTTTCGTAGGTTTAAAAGGGGTCTCGAACTGAAACAACGGAAAAAGCATAAGTATGTGATTGGGTTGTCTCGGGGCAAAGGAAAAGTGAGAAGAAGGCTTTCAACAAAAACAAGAGAAAAAAAATGCACCGTATCGAAGGCGAAACTATTTTCAAACTCACACACGGAACAGCTGAAGCCTGCCGGTTTGTAAACCTGCCGCTCCGAGGGAAACGTGGCAATCGCGTCGTGGCGGCGAAAAACATAAATAAACATACGAACGCATCTACAGGCTCGAGCATCGGTTCGATCTCGGTTCGATCTCGGCTCGAATGGTGTGGCCGCGTTTTTCGAAGCGCATGAGCGCATTCATTCACAAGTCCAGCCCGGGTTTCGAAACCCTCCAAACCGTTGGGGCAGGGTCCAGCCGCATCCCGGCCTGCCTCGGGAGCCAGCTGACCAGCTCGTTGGCTTCCCCAAGACCCGAGACGAGGCACGGAACAATGTAGCGAACGCTTTGGGAAGCGTGTGGAAAGTGAAACCCCTTCGGAGGTTTGTAATTTATAAAATCATAACCATCGTTCCTTCGGTTTTGCTTCAGCTGGTAGGTCCTTTGGTGGGGTGAGTTGATGTCTCGGGATCGATTTAAATTCCAATCACCAAAACCGGCTCGCGAACGACAGGCAGGGAAGGTCGTTATCAAACCGATCGAACTTGATCGACTCGCGATCCCGGAGAACGGCGATGCGAATGCATTTAGATGAAAATCCCGATGATAAAGATACCCGCGTGAATGCCACCGACGATTCGATCGATTTTTACTGCCATCGTCTGCGAAAATGGAAGCAATTCAAACGGAAGCTGCTCCCGGGGACGGAAAGGTACATAAAACGTCCGGCGTTAAAAGAACTTGTTCTGCATGTTCGTTGATTTCATCGGTTTTCCTCTTGCGCTCGACAAACGACGTGGTTGTCCAGGGAAAATGAAGCGATCGTAATGGAGACATTCAGCTACCATAAAGATGTGCCCCGATGTTCGCCCTCCACCGTGCAGTGAGCAAGACGTTCGACGATCCGATCAGATTAACGAACGTCTCAGAGGTCAGGAGTTCTGCACAGTTCGGGAAGTTGGCAAACGAAATTTATTGGACGATTGTGTTGGCCTTTGCCAAATTTTCGTCAAGCTTACTGACGAAGCATAGGTCTTGTTGTTTTTTTCTCCCGAACCGATTCGCGATGCAGAAAAGACCTTGAAGGCGACCAACATTGTAGTTCAGCAAAACGGTATGAGATCTCCGTGGGACGTGGGCAACATTTGTGCGACTGAATTAAAAGGCCATCTTGCACCATTAGCGCTCATTAGCTCGTCGAAATTAGCTAGTTCCATTTAATGCTCGTTTGGGAGATGAAATGGGATGCGGAAAGCGTTGATCAGGTAGATACCATTTGTTTAACTCCTGACAGTTGCCTGCAGGCGGACGACATGAATTGATATTAATTATTATTCGTCACAATTGTCTTCCGCTAGTGCAGAAACCGAGGCAACACCGTCCGGGGACTTACCGGTTCTTCAGTGATCGCTCCTAATGTTTCTCCTACTCTCAACAAACTCCAATGCCAACGAAACCGCATGAGTGGAGGGAAAGAAGTACAGGTGGAACAGATATCCGGCACGGTCGTGTACAGTTTTAATTACCACGCCACTAAAACCTGATTGTCCCACGTAAAATCAGTAACTAATTTGACAGATATTGATCATCAAGCTGTCGCCTCGAACGGTCCGGATTGCCGGAGGGAATTCATCGCAGATCAAGCCTTCTGGCTGCATCTAGAGGATGCTGCATTTTACCCCATTTCCATCACTAGTTCGTTCGAGCTTGCGAACTAGCCGGAAGGTGCTCGGTTATTCACACGTTCAACCGGTTCGGGTTCACCTGGTTGGTCCGAAAGCTCGGCACAGCAGCTTCATCTGCATAAAGTTACACTTCGTGAGACCAAACTTTACACCTCTCCACGTCCCGGAGCGTGTCACATTGGCCGTCTGAGGTGTTCGTTCCTTCGAGATTCTCGAATGCCGGCTGGAAATTGTTTGCTCAGCAGTCCAAATCCGGAACACCAAGGAGGAGCTTCGGTTCCGGCAGCGGTGTCGCCCCCAAACTAACACCTAATTACCTACAGCTCGGCCATCTTCTGAACTTGGCATGATCGCCTCCCGCTGTAGGCAAAGGTACACACCAACACTATGCACGTTGCAACGCAGCCCTTCCGGCCGTTTACCATCTCACCGTCCAACCACCTCAGAGGCTCGATTACAATGTTGCAAATGAAGTCTTCATTATCGTCGACCGTGCGTGTGGATTAGCGGCGACTCTGCGATGCATTTGCTCACCCGCTAGGCGTTCTTCGGGCTCGTGTCGCTTCATAACGTAGGATTATTGCTGAACATTCTTTTTTGAAATATTATTAGTGCACGAGGCGTGCACCTTGCCGAGCGATGAATGGTGATGGTGGTTTCGCCTGGCATCTTCCGAGTCGCCTAGGCAAGTGCCGTCGGAGAGTAAGACACAGCCGGTCCGGATCAACTCGAAAGTCGTCGCCGCTGACAGACCCGTACCAGACGAGCGAGCGAGCGGTGAGCGATTGAACGTGGAATGGTTCAACCCTTCGGGATGGGGTTTTCGCAGTGAAGGGTGAAAGGGGTTTGGGGGATGCAGAAGAAAAATAATCACCCAACGCACGTTAACCCAGAAAAAAACGACTGTGATTGAGCACCCGGCCTAGGGTGCAAGGTGATTTTAATTGATAAGTTTGCTGTTCCAATCATTCAACGCCCGAATATGTTTAGAACTGTTTGAGAAACATATAGATGGCTTCGGTGGAGAATATTCGTGAGGAGTATTCACACACAAGCTTCTTTTATTCGTCTTTTTATTTTTGTAAAATTTAGCATTCTCGTTCAAATATCATCAAATGATCCACGTGCGATCTATTAGCATGGCTTATATGACGTTTAACTCGCAGCACGACTCCATTTCCCTATCAGCTTCAATCGCAACAAACAAACGAATGTTCCGGTCGAGTAGCATTCAGCGTGCAGAACGTTCTAATTCGCAACTCATTCGTCGCGCTTCGTCGATCAACTCGATTCGCGAATCATTGCTACGCGAATCGTGATCGGCGGATTTACCTGATTCAGGAAAGCAGAACAAAAACAACCCACTAATAAACGCAATCAATGCCAAACGTTAGGAACGTATAGCTCATTTCCACAGCATGCGCACTATCGATCGGACAGATTTCTTGACGGAAAGGAATTCGGCATTTCGGACGTATTGCGATCGCTCAAATGTTCGATCCAAATGGGCCGGGAAACCCAACAAACGACTGGTTGGTTCGGTTCAGCATCCGAGTCCAAAATCGCAACCGGTTGCCGGCGCCGCGATCGGCTCACCTTGATGCGCGCATTCCTGCGTGACGTAATCGGCAAAAGGATCTGAACGGATGGTGTTTATATCTTCCCAGCGGGAAGGCCAGTGCTTTTGAAAAATCAAATAAAACTTCTCCCCTTCGCAAATGAGCGTTCAAGGGGGAAGATAAGCCGCACGGCAAGTCATTCACCCCAGTGTGGAGTTGAATTTTCGGCGGGTCCTTTTGGGGTATAAACCTTAGTTTATCTGTAACGGGATTTCTTCGACCGATTTGTGGATATTTTTATTCCTGTCGATCATTTCCAAACGTTTGCTGATTTGGCCGTTGGGTGGCGGTTGATTGAAATATGGGTCATTTATCATTTATTAATATTTATCGCTTTCGGATTGTGGTGTTCGAGTCGACGAACCTATTTTTATGATTTTTAGAGGAAATTTTTCACTCTCTTCGACCACCCATTGTGCTACCAAATCATGTTATTTTCATTAAAAAAAGGTGGGAGCTCTTTAGAATTAATTGCGATGCCCCAACGACCGATCAAGTCAACCCTTATTTAGACGCTAAACTGCCCATTAGGTCGTCCATCGAATCTGCAATGGTTCCGCCCGAAGTTCCGTTCGGTTGCGAATCTCGATCGATCGATCGCTTGAAACTGGTATCGCACCCCATAAATATCTTCGCTAGCGACTCGTTCCGCAGTCCCTTCACGCCGCTCTGGAGTGGATCAAAGAGAAATTTAATGATACGTTACATTAACTTCTGTGGATGCGAATGATCATCATCTCAATAACGCCAGGGGTTTTTTTCCGCGAAGCGATGAAGGAAGCAAACGAACGTGTGCAACAAAAATGGTCACACCTTGGCCCGGAACGGAAGGTGATCGATATTTAATAGCTGACAAGATGAGATGAGAGATATTGGAGGTTGGATAACGCAGGGAAAAAACAAAGCAAATGGAAAAAGGTAACATTTAGGCGGATTCGGGAAAAACTCTCAAATTACCTCCGAATGCGGGCCGAGGAAAAATCTCACTCGACCATCGCAAGCTGCCGTAACGCAAGGGTGCAATAGTACAAAAGAGCATCGCGGAAGCCCGTAACGTCAAGGAAGAAAGTACCGGCCACCGGGGAGGGAAAAACAAAAACAAAATGCAACACAATCCCGCAGTGGTTTCGTCCTTTTGTTCCCGAAGGCCCCCTTTCCAAGGATGTGGAATGAAACTCCCAAAATCGCTACGAATCGCGGTTCGAGTGCAGAATTGCATCACCACCACCCGCCAGCTGTTTGGCGTGACCGTGCCGGAAGCGATTTTGACGAACGGAGATCATTCATCCAACACCGAGATAATAAAAAAAACAACTGCTACAAATTAGCAGTTGTAAGGGCGGGAGGAAAATATGCGCCGTTCGATAATGATTGAAAATTCCCATTGCGGGTTCGAGATATTTGATCACTATCTAGCGGTTGTCCAGCTGGTTTAACGTACCTTCAGGTTCAGTTTCACTTTTTGCCTTGTTTTAGTCATGTTTCAATTTGTCCTTCGGATCACGTGGCTTTCCACCTGGATGATAAATTGAGATGTTTTTGTTTTTCTTAAATAAGGCCGCTTCATGGTTAGAAAAATGAGAGGAAGATCGAGAACCGTTAATAAATACTGAAATATTAGTTACATTCCAATGACCATTACTCTATGAAACTACAAAGTTATCATATGTGTTGAAATTTCTAAAAACTACATCACTTTATCCTAATTGTATACATTTTATTAAGCACGATTGACTTTGAAATTTTAATTAAGATGAAAATCGTTCATTTCCTGCTCTATTTCAGGGTACGAAAAATAATATTTAAGTGCCATTTGCACCTTCCACACGCTTTCCCTAGGGTTGTAGAGGAAAACTCTGTTTAGCCGGGCAAATCGGGCAAATTTGTCTCCTTCCTACCGGCATCATCTCGGCATGAAGACGCCTGTCAACAGCTCGTCAATCATGCGTTTGAAGACCAAACATCACTGGCGCTGCGAGACGATATCTCTCTCTCTCCTTCTTTTTCTCTTTTATATTTTTCTTTCTGTTTGTTAGAAAAAGTACCATCACGCATCTCAAAACGCAGTGAAAGTGTACGCACAGACATCGCGAAAGTACCGAAAAGATTCCACCACCAACGGAAGAGAAAAACATCAAAAAAGAAGCCAAAAGCATCGCGTTTTCCCGCCATTCCCGCTGCGACCGGAAAAGACGCATTTCGAATGCGAATGTCACAAGGGGTAGGGAAATTGTTTTTCCTTGCTTCGACCCGACGACCGATGGTCATCGAACTTTCCCGCAAACGCCGTGAGTGTGCGTGTGGGAGGAATGTGCGTGTGGAAATGCCAAAACAGAGTGCGCAAAACATTGCCACCCTCCCTTGGTTGTCGCAACGGAACGGAAGTGGTTCTAAAAGTGACCATCGTCAAGAGCACAGCAGGAACGGTTCTTATCCGCCTTAAAAACATCCTCATGCCAGGCTTCGGGCACCAGTTTTTCCCCCAACACTTACGTGTGTGCATATTACGCAACGATAAGTGCATCGCCCGTTATCACATCATCAACATCATCATCTGTCGGACCGATCAACCGAGACGAACGAATGGTAATCGGAAATCTATATAAACTTCCTTCTACCCCTCGTGCCGCTTCCCTGTTTTCCTTTTGGCCAGAAGCAATTTGCGGTGTTGGTGGTGCGTAAAAACCTGGACACTCGCTGGCTCGCGCTTTGCAAAAGGGTGACCCACAAAAAACAGCCCCTCGAAAGCCGAAAGACGCAAACCCTCGCTAGGGGGAACGCTCCGGAAAACAATCATAATCCGCCCTGGCCGAGGTTGAAGTGGTGCAGATTTAACGCACCGCCTCAACCTACTTCCAGCGGTGGACCCTGCCGGAAGATAGTCGCCGCTGCGTTTAATGGACTTTCAATTAGGTGCGGTCCTTCTGATGCTTCTTCTCAAAAAACGCTAGGCTACGCATATGCTTATTCGCGTTTTCACCATCTTCAGCTCGATTTCTCCGCACGCGGAATTCCGGGGTGGACTGTTGAGCTGCCGGGCAAGTGTTTATGGGACTCGAAAACGTACAAATTTACGGTTCTTTCTCCGGCACGCGAAATTGGTCACTGATAACCGAAGATTGGAGGTGATGTTTTTGAGCTGGAATTAATATGGTTCCACATAAAACGGCTATAAACGGGGTGACGCTCAAATTGATTTTCATCTTGAGACGGATAACCATTTTCTAATGAGATGATCCGACATTTTACGACCAACAATGAACGTTATTTTAAAATTGTCTCATGTTCGAAAAACTCTTTTGCTTTAGTTTTGCTATTCTTGGTTTACTAGATGTTTGGTTTTCGAACCACTTTTGCAATGCCAATGATTCACTCGTTTCGTGTTTATCTAAAACATTTTCCTCGGAACGTGATAACTGTCACACACACAAAATTAAAGATTGTCGATCAACAGAACCGTTCGAAATGGATGGTTCCAGGCGGACGCTTCACATTTGCATACAAATTTCCGCCCAAAAATCCACAGCCAAAGCGGAATCGAGAAGCGGGAGCAAGCATGATAAAAGAACCGTCACTCGTTGGGGGCTGCCACAAAGAAGCTCGCGCTCGGAGAGTGGAAATAATTTTATTTGATTTCATTCCCAAATATCATTCATTATCACCTAAACGATCCCTCCCAACCGGCGCGAGAAAGAGCCTTGGGGGGATTTGATTACGAGCCGACGGGAAGCCGTGGGATTCTCACGTTTCCAGAACACCATTACCTTCGAGGCAAGGGCGCCTTGCGACTCGCGCCACGCATAAATATGCTTTTTCCACCGGCCGCAATCATAATAATCCCTAGCCGTCGTAGGGCCACGACTGCTTAAAATTCATCGACCTATTGATTACGGGGCAGTTCGGAAGGGTTGTTCTTTTCTCGCTCCTCACAACCGCTCCTCCGGTTGCGGAGTTGTCTCGTAAACGATCGGCCAGCCGCAGCATCGCTTCTGACTTTGGAAATGGAGACGCCGTGCATCGAAAGTGCATGTTAAACGACATCCGCCAGGCCGAAAAACGCATGCTTCGACGCGACGCAACCCGAGTCGGTGGGGAGGGATTTATCTTACGAGTTAATTACCTATGTAAATTGGTCGATTAGCTGTTAAAACCGTTACCGGTGCGTCCAGTGGGATGGAGCGCGGAGATGGGAAGGAATCTGGAGCGGTCCCGTTTTCGTTTTTCTTCCCCCAACCGGGAAAGTACGGTTCCAAGGAAAATCGGAAACTCGCCCGTCGAAGGGCGCTTGAGCAAGCTCATTCTAGACCGGGTTTCCTACCTGCTTCTGGATAGGGAAAAGGGGAGACCAGCGTCATCAATATGATACACGAATGGTGCCTGACCTCTTTCGCGGTGCATTCCCCCGTTTTTTCGGGGGTTAAATTCACCATTTTTATTGATCCCCCGAACTATCGGCTACTTTACGCGTGACGATCTTTACGACGAACGATCGGATGATCGCGACCGGCGCAGGGTTTAGTGGTCGTTAAAACAGAATCACTTGTTATCAGCCTAAGCCTCCCATCGAACATGGACATTCTTCATCCGCTTCGTAGATCGATTTTATTGAGTTAAAATAATCGAATGCCATTAGATTAGAGGAACCGATGCGTAAATCCGCATGTCAAATAGTCATAAATTTCCCGCCGGTTCATTCTTATCCAAAAGTATATTTTTCCATCGTTGAGTTTTGAATGTTTTTGGAGTGACATTTAACGATGCGTTCAAAATACCTTAATCCAGAAAAAACGATTTATTAATCCCTGATGCTTACTCTTGTTCATTTGATTAAAAATGGAACCTTATTTTTGATTGAAAATTAAATCCAGGAGTATTGGTTTTTATGTTGCTTGATTAAATTTTGAACGTTAAGTTTGAGCAATTTATTACTTTTGGCTGAGAAGAAAAATCAGTGCATAAAATAAAACGGTTTTACATACCACCCAAAGACGTACACTATTTCCACTTCAGACAAATAAAAATGCAGAACTTAATTGGGAAAGCAACTAACTGGATCGGAGATAAAAGACACCTACGTACGTCACGTCAGCCGTAAACCAAGCCGACTGATTTGAATTTTTATTTCTCCGAAGGGCTCTCCTCATCGCGCGTGACAAAATTTGTCGTGGGCAAATATTGAATGCTGTGACATATATTTTATGCTTTACGACCGTAATCTTACCATTGTTTGTCTGGGCGTAATTGTTTCTGTCTGCACAGAGACCGTCCTTTTTCCATCTGTTTTTGGGCAGTCTGAGGGCTGCTAATGTGTCCCAGTGCGCTGTAGCGCCCTTCCATGGGAAAGGGAGTCATTCCACTTGAAAAATTTACTCCACTTTTGTCCCACTCTTGAGTGGACT
>KE524915.1:14301-24402 GCA_000441895.2 Anopheles sinensis | reverse complement strand
AACGTAACCTAAGTTCATGTTTCGTGTCACTCAATTTTACGCTCACGAAAAGTCACAAAATGATATCGTACGGTACCGGAGCCAGAACACCACTCTTCTATTCCATACTGCTTCTACTGGCCGTGTATGGACACTGCAACTTGCAGACCCTAGTGGAGGACATTGCATATTTCGATAACGCCACCGATGTTAGTGGGACGGAGCTTTGCATCTTCACCACAAGCAATTCGACTCTGGCTGAGATCGCTCCGGGGCTTCTTCAGCGGCTCGTTGCGAACTACCCAACGGTTTATCTGCAAGATGGCTACATCTATGTTAACCTCAGAAGCAAAATGGCAACGATGGTTCTCTTGGATGGGACAGCATTTGAGCATAAGGTAATCGCCGTTTGAATTGTCAAGAAGGATCATTAATCTCAACTGCTGTTCTAGTTTCCTTTGGATCACATTAGATTCATGATGGAGCATCACCCCTGCTATCAGAAAAGGGCCAAGTTTGTGATCCTCGTCAAGCGTTCTGCTTTCGCCGATCGGTTGAAAATAGCGGCCGTGTTGACAAAGGTGGGCATTTTGAATTTTATTATAGCCCGGGTGGAGCAAGGATCAACATCGCACTCGACAACCGTTTGGACCTGGAACCGGTTCACCAAACGGGAACAGTACTTCAAGACGACCGATCGTCCTGCCGCACGATTCTTCCCCAATAAGCTGCTCGATCTGCACGGTTACCGATTTTCGCTGTTCAGCTTCGAAGACTATCCGTTCTTTGCCACCTTTCACGGCGGTCCACCAGCCGGCGTGTTGGTAGACTTCATCAACATGATCGTCCGCAAACGTCACAATGGGACGACGGTTTTCATAGTCGATGAAAAGTTTAGCGACGTTACGGACAGTCGATTCAACACCGAGTACTGGCGGCGCAACTATTTGAACATACTGTATTTCCGGGAACCGTCGGGGATTTACATCGTCTGTCCGATAAATCAGAAGCGGGAGTTTTTGCAACACCTGTTGAAACCGTTCTCGCTGGCAATTTGGATCATCCTTGGCGCACTGTTTGTGCTCTGTCGGGTGCTGCAGACCCTGTTCCCTACTGTCTACCGGTACGATCTGATCGGGATAACGTTCTTTGGCGGTGGCGGCACGGAGTACGAACAACCGTTCCAGTTTCGCATCGTCACGTTTGCGCTGGTCGTGCTGTTGTTCTTTCTTTCCGAGGCGTACAACACCAAGATCATCTCACTGATGTCCTTCTCCAAGTTTTACGTACTACCGCGTACGATCGACGAGTTGGCTCGCTCGGACTTTCAAATACTGACCCCGCGATATATGTCCGATATGTACGATCATTTGGGACTGAAATTTATACCCTATGCGCAATCACTCCGTGTGGAGCGGCGGCTTGGGATGAAGCTATATGACGTCTATTGCACCGCAATGAATCAGGGTACTGCACACATCGTAATCAGGGGCATATTCGATGGGTTTGAAAAACAACTCTACATCATCGATGAGCCGCTCGCACCTGACCGCCACCTGCTCCAGTTTCACTTTAACTCACCGTTCTACGAGCTGTTCGAGGACTACTTTGCCCGTCTCAACGACGTTGGGATTTGGGCGCACCTGCTCAAGGCGCACATGGATTTGTCCTTGTGGTTTACTGAATCGAACGATGCATTGCAGGAGGTAATTTTCTTTTTCGACGATTTGATGTGCGTTTGGCTGCTGGCCATCGCTGGCTGGTTGATCAGCGCCATTGCGTTCGTCGGAGAACTTGCCTGGGATAAGGTGGAGCGCAAATCGCTAACCCAAAACAAATTCAAATGGCCTGTTAGGCCATAAAATTTACATGACGTCCGGTGCGTTTTATAAATATTCAAAATCAACTGTATTTTTCAAATTACTGTCTAAAATAAAATAAAATTTATCCTCGAACCAAAAATCTCATAAGCTTATTTTCCTTTCATTCTGATTCTCTAGCCCAGGGGTCGGCACACGTTTCTAGAAAAGACTTCTAATAAAAAAGGAACTCTTTCTAAATGGATTATCTTATCATATCTGAATAAAAATATAAACATAAAATATTTCATAGTTTCACTCCTTTGTGCTTTTTAATAGTTTTTAGGCTTGATGTACGTTTCATAATTTTTATTTACTATTTTCCTAATCTGTTACTCTAATTATGTTATCGTACCAATATTTTCTCGCTTACTAGTTCAGTTATCAAAATAACTCAGTAAAAAACAAGTATTAAACATTGCAAATCATATTTTGATTCGTAATGGTACCGATGAATGTTTTCGCGTTTCGCGACACAAAGTAGTTTTAGAACGATTAGCAGTAAAATGCGATCGAAAAATGCTATAAAAGAACACGGGCAAGACGCCTGGGATGAAACATCACGTTCAACAGATTCAACAGAAAATTTAATGATAAGATAAGTTTAATATCGCAAACGAATTCGATAAGAATTCAAATATGTTTTGTTTGTATGTTGGTCTTAAATTTTCTTACGGTCCGAATAAAAGCAGCTGGCGAGCCGGAATTTGCCGACCTCTGATCTAACCTAAAATATTCGCAACGGACGACTTTCTTATGCTACTCTTTGCTTCCAGTATCAAGCATGACGACCCTTTTCGTTAATAATTTTATTGTTTTATGTTCGCTGCCATAGTTGTCATAAATCTTCACATCCTGTATGGGGCCATTCTAACTCGTTTTCTGTTCAAAGTTTGTGACCTATCGCTGCCATTTGCAGTTTCCATCAATTTTCATCCATCAATCATCGATCGATTCGGCACGAGTGACATCGCTTGGGACACAGTGCAGAAAAAAACCCCTGACGCTCCATTTCGAACGCATAAGTGACCACATTCCTGTGGCTTTGGTACATTTCTTTTATTGTGCACAATTGGTGGATGATTAACAGTGCAAAATGACCACACAATTGACGCGCGGGGCCGAGAGCGTTGGGAACGGGTGCGAGAAATGAAAATTAATACACGTTCTCACCCCGTACGTGGGTTATTAATCACACCAAGTGGAGGATGACACTCCCCAGGACGAGATCTCGTCCGTGCAGCAGTGCAGAACGCATGACATACCGATCTTTGCGCATCCGATAAACGGTTCCCGCTGACAAAGACATCTTTCTTATGTGGCAAACATCAAACATCATAAATCACAATTTGACCGAAAAGGGGAGCGCTCTTGTACCAGCAGGAGCAGCAACACCCGGTGGCAGCATCGTTCTACGTTCAAACTGATCCCGGTGGCCCCGTACATATGGTCGAGGACGAAAGGACAACCTTCCCTTTCGGAAAGCGTATGCAATGGAACCGAGTCGACACGGATGACTGTCAGTAAGGCGAGCATATTCCCCATCAATCTTTGGCCGGCGTGGTCAAAGCGCACTTTTATGCTGACATCGTTAGTAACGTCAACGTGGCAGGAGCAAAACCTCTGGCCAAACCCCCATCCTTACGGTCCTCGAAGCGTTGTTGGGCCGACGTGCGGGTAGCGAAATTGTCTTTGAAGCTATTAGACGTTTTATTAGATCATGGTAATCGGATAACTGGGTCAAAGTGATTGCCAACACGCGCATAAGAGGCCACGATAAATCTCGCCAGGGCAGGTGTAAGTGTTGATGGTGGAACGATGCTTTTAATTTCAGAAAAATATCAGCAAAACGTAATTAAAAAAGAGCCCGATATTGTGGTCAAGGTGTATGAAAATTTTCTTGTTAGGTTGATTTAGTTTGTATTATTGTTCCATATTTTAACTTAACGTTTTGAAATGCCGTTTTACCATCCTTATATCCTTAAGGATTTCATTGTACAGCGGAATGTCTCATTAACAAAGCGCGTAATACAAGCATGGGTACACTGGCACATCTCTTCAGACTTTATTCGAAATGATTTATGTCGGGGCTATTGTCCTTTATACAATTTTAACAATGCACCCGAGAGTTCATGAGAAAAGGAAATCGCGCGCAAGACAGCGCTCTATATAAAAAACTGCAATTAATCAACTCAATATAACACTGATACTCTGCATCTCGAAATTCTTCTCATTCGGCTCAAAAATGTCCCATGAGTATAATGGTAAAGGGGTGGAGGAACAGGTCATGACAAGACGACCGGGTTGATTTTTTGCTCCCCCCCCCCTCTCCTTTAAACACTCACAAACAAATTCACGGCCATCGTTAGCGGCTGGAATAAAGGCGAAAGGGATCCTTGTCGTCGCGCGGAAAAGGTGTCGACGAAAAGCGACCCCCCACACCGTGAAGATTAATTCACTTTTAACGAGCATAGGCGTGCTTATTTTTGGGAGACTTGGGTTTTTGGTTTTGTTCTCGTTGCGCGGTACTTTCTTCGTACTGATGAGATATTAATTATTTCACACAGAATAGGACACACAACCCTTCACGAGTGACGTTTTAAACGAACGGTGTTTGTGGAAGGATAACAAGTGGAGCGGTTTTTCCTGCAGCTTCACGGATGGGCTTATTTTCAAACGGTGTGAATAAAGATCACCGTGACATGTTTCGTCGATCCGAACCTCCATCATTTTCTCTTCCCTGCTGTATCTCTTATCGCCAGGTCAGTTGGTTCTCCGTTACAGAAGTCAAATTTCTTCAAGTTTGCCTCGTTTCGGTATGGCAAAAGGTATCGTTTCAACGCCGACTGATGGCGTGGACTTTGTTCGGGATTGGACTAAGGACTAATCTTGAACGGTAGAATGCAGGCAAGCAATCCGGGAACCAGGGTGGGATCCGAAGCTCGTGGGATCCCAAAACGGTCCGAATGGTAGTGTTTTTGCGAACCAAACATTCTTACCCTTGCCACTTCCTAGCGCCTCAACCAACCAGAATGCCACAATCCAATTATCGGTTCATGTTTTATAACATGACACATTTTTGCGACACACACGAATGCCCGACCCGGCTTTGAGGCGAGCTTTGAGCCCTTGGCAGGCTGGAAATCCGACACAATTGCCGGAAAGGAGCGACACACAACATTGAAGCATCCATTTCTGGATTTCGGTCCTTCGGTGGGCAAAAAGGGTGAGTGTTGACAGGGGCTGTTGCCGTGACCGGAACATCATCGCCGACATTCCCAACCATCGCGGTCGGGATTAGCGACGAGCGCTTGGTCAAGTCTGCTCCATCGAGCAGGGTTAAGGTCGTACCGATTCCACGGAATCTTCTCCGTCTTCACAAGAAACCAGCCTCGCCCGTGGGACGGGATTTGAGAGGGAAAAAGGCTGGGTAGCGGGAGATGGGGGAGGAGAACAATATCATGCTCCGAGAATGCTTCCACCCACACAACAGGGCTTGACCCTGAACTGAACCAAGCCACGCTTCAAACCATCGCCCGAAGCGTTCCACCCTCCAAGAAGGGACACGAAACAATGATGCTATTTGACTTTGGAAAACAATACCCGCTGTCATTCCCCACCCACCCACCCACTCCAGGCTCGGAAGGTTTCAGTTTTTGGCGACGGAAAACGGACGGACCCACGGGTTTCACGGGCTGCGGGTTATTTATTGACGGTGAGCGGGAGGAGTTAATGATTTTGGCCGCTAGTGGATGTATTAAATCGTCCGGAATCAACTGATGTTACAAGCCGGTCAGGAAAACATCCCGTCCGGTGCCTTTCGGCGGGCCCGGTCACAACCGGATGGGAAATTTGTCGTTTCCGTACGGTTGGAAAGGCCTGAAAACCGATCGATTAAGGGCGCGACCAAGTGCTCGGGAATCTTGGTAACACCTGGGATCAGGCAATAATCCATCCGTTTAGTGACCAGCTGGCGGCAGGATTACATCAAAAACTCGATACAAAAAGCTGAGTAAATTTAAATATTTTAATTTGTCCTTAGTTTAAGTTTTTACATTAAATTGAAATTATTGATGGATTGAATTTGTTGAAGTGTTTAAAAGCTTTGAATTTTCACAGCATTATATTCTTGTGAAATACTTTCTTTCTCCATACATTTTCATTCCATCTTACAAACCGAAGACGATTAAATGTGATGGTATTTAAAACAACTCTTTTCGTGATTAAACGCTGTCCGAATTGAGTATAGGAACTTGTTGTTTATGGTTGAAAACTTTCCATCAAACAAAACCCTTTCCTCCTTGAGGTCAGGATGGACAAGTTGGCTTTGTTTTTCTTCGGAAAAAGTTGAACTACTCACAAACGGGGTCGATGAAGCGAAAACATGGCGGCCAAGTCAGAAGCAAGTGTCTGGAAGTGAAAAGTAATTTTCTCTCTAAACAGTTTAAAACGATTTTCACACCGCACTTTTCCCCTTTGGTGGTCAACAAAGTCAGGGTTTTCTTCGGACCAGCCCCAATCGAAGACTGACCCTTTTGTCGGTAAGGCGAAAGAAAGCATCTTGCAGTTCCTTTAGGAACGAGAAACTGCAACGCTACCACAATCGGAAGAATGAAAAGAAAAACCAACGGGGCAAACAAAACCGAGAAAAGAAAACCCAAACGCAGAAAAAGCATCCACACTTTTCCGCACCAACCAGCAGTAAGTAAGCATTCAGTCACCTTTCTTCGCCATTAAATCCATAATGTCAGAAACCGCTTCGGCTCGTTGCCCACCGGCGGGGTGGGCAGATTTTCCGTTCTTCGCCCTCCTTTCCCGGGGACGCTTTCCTTCCACGCCAAACCAAGCGAGTATCGGCAAGTGCATTTAGGTACACGTTTAGTGCCACTCCGCCTCTCATTAACGGTAATGCTGCCGTGCGGCCGTCGTTCGGACCGTGTCTGTATGCGTGTGTGTGTGGTGGGTCACGTCCGAGACGTGTCCGAGCACCGCGGGAAAGTAATTAAAAAGGAGCGAACCGGAGATATTCTACCCGGCAGGCAGGCTGGATGTAAATTAAATCCAGACATTCCCGGACTACATTGCCCACGAATTAGCCGACTCTCCGATGGATGGAGATAATTTATGTTTTTCCCCTCTATTTTACACAAATCCTTAAAGCATCTCCATCAAATAAACGTACTTGTGACCCTCCGATTGGCTTCAATTAAACTGTTTTAATTTTTAAACCTCTCTCTTAACGAGCCACCGAAACAGCCGACTTTGGTTTCGTGAAGAACTCGCACCTGCCTACTTCCTGTCGCCCGTTTTGTAATGGAAAATGTTAGCTATGCTTACCTCCACCGGGGAAATCTCTGTGATCCGTACGCGCACTTGATGACTTTATACCCTCAAAAACACTTTCATGCCGGGCCTAAATGCTATGCGTCAAAAATCGGTTACGCATTACGTCCATTCCTTCCGCCTACTCTGACGCATGCGAGCTCGTTTGAACTTTATAGTCATGAACACACATCACATATTCCCTGCCCGATCCTAGCAGGCGCTGGCGTGTGTTGGGTTAACTGATCCAGACAACTTGATTTTCCTTCCAACCAACCCGGTTTCTTTTCCTCCCTCTCATGGAGCGGTTAAACATGCCGCGTTAAACGTAGGCGCATTACATTCCGTTCCATTTTTAACAAAACGGTACCGTGCCCGATTGCTTTCCTTTGGGCTCGGGCTCACGGCTCATCATCATTAGCCGCTTCTCAATCATGCATGAAGCAGCGGCCCTGGAGAGTACACACACACACACCACCGCCAATCGGCGGGTGTTGGGACCGAAACCGATTTACTCCGGGGTTAGATCTTAAACTATGTTCTAAAACGGCCCGCTCGGGGGGTACGGTGGCAGCGTGTCCGGATGAGGATGGAAGCGATTTCAGATTAGTTAAGCCCGGTGATGCTGATGATTGCTGATGAAGAGCAAATAGTGAGGCTTCACGTGAGGTGACGACGGGCTGACTGGCGCGGGAAGGGAAGGAGCAGAACCGTAAGGGATTTGTTTGCTTAAGTTGCAAAATTAATAATCAACCGGGAAGGTAGGTAGTGAAAGGGATTACAGCAGGGTGTTGAGCTATTAATGGGACGAAAATGGCTTTTGTGGTAATTCGAGTTGCGGGAAAGCGACGGTTGAAGGTGGCGTGGAATGAAGTTTCGCGGGAGTGGAACACAAAAACATGGTTCAATTATTTTGATTGAAATGTTAGATCTACTTTGTTCTATCCAATGGTAGCGAAATTTGTGGCTAGTTTTGCCACCTAAAGCGATCAAAATATGTTTGATAAACGCCGGCATTATTTTTAGTACAATTTCACTCTTATTGTTTCACTTGTCGTCGAGTTTCAGAAATATAAACGGAAAAAACAACTATTCTATAATTATTTCAAAAATGGTTTAAAATCACGTACTTTTTTCAGAAAAAACAACTTCCTAGGCGGCCACAGTTTGATTTAAGTATTTAATGGAAAGTTTTAAAAATTTTGCATATGTGGGGTTTGTATATTTCAAGGGTAGTCAAATAGACCCTTTCAATCCTTTTTATAGTCTCATAACGACCCAAACTCAACTCCAAACTGGCGACGGGAGTTGTCTCCTTGAGCTTCAGTTATTTGGCGGGCATTTTCACGGTTTTCCATTCTGGCCGTTGGAAAACTTCTAAGGGACGAAATCTGCTTGCATTAACGAACTACCTGCTTTATTTTAAACTCAACAAATTTTGTTTGAGTTTTTGGCAGTTTCACTCTGAAAAATAGTAGCGGATTGTGGCACTCTTACCTTAAAAGATAACTTTTTTTAAATCACAGATTTTTCCATGAAAAATTATTTAATATTTTTGTCTGACCCCTCGAACCACTGTCTCTATTACTCAGCTTTGCTTTTGAGTGACTCTTCCTGAGTTTTTGTTTCAATGGGTTTTGATAGTTAATATTTGGTGGTAACATTATAAGATTACCCTCCATTTTGAGGCGCAGCGTAAAATATATGACAAAAATGCGAAAAGTGGACTATGCTGCATGAAACACGGAAAACTATATCTAGCAAGAGGGATAAACTAATCTATATACTCATTTGGTCATTTAAATAAATTTTGACTGAAAAAGTACCAGGTGGCTCACTTGCCACAAATTCCACTACTGTGACAATGTTTGTCATAAATCATTGGACCTCATCTCCGAGATTTTAATAATAAACTGTAAGCTCACTCATGTCTACTTTTAAGACAAAGTTTGTGAAATAGTATAGTTTCACATAAAAATCAAATTGAAATATTCAAAATACCTGTCACTAAGAGTTACATAATCCACCCCCTGCTAAACCAACTCTTCAAACAGGCCGACCAAGGTTGCCACCCGTATGTGCAGGCCGGAAAATTACATTAAACTGTGGTAAACCGTCACACAAACGGTGCGTGGCCCCATCGGGTAACAACGCGAAAGTCGATTGTTTTCCAAAGCCAAAGAATTTTCCGCTTGTGGACAGTTGAACGCGCGTGTACTATGTGTGTGTGTCTGTGGCACCGAAACCTTCGCCGGGGTTTCCCGAGCGCAAGTACCGAGCTGTCTCGCTATTGTACCTAAATGTCCTCAAAATCACTCAACCACCCCGACGGGCTCTTGCTTTCCTTTGGCGAAGGGAAAGGAAAACGCGGCTCGCTCAAACAGGACGTGCTTGGGTAAGCAACCCCTTTCGGTGGCCACAAAACCACCCGGAGTGGAGTCGCATGGAGGCTCCTCCGGAGCATATCGTCATCCGATATGCTCGAGCAACGTCCCATCATGCGTCGTCCCTTTTTCCCCGGCTTTTCCCTCCGGGTGGGGATGGAAAAAATACAATGGAAGACGAGCAGACAGGTTGACAACACGAGGTCTTTTTTTTCCGCTCCGGTATGAGTTGCTGCTTCCCTTCGGCAGACAGACGCACTTCTCGAGTGTTCGGTTTCAGTTGTGCACGAGACACCGAATAGTATCACCGTAACCCTTGGCGTACTTCCCCTTTGGGCGTGGAAAACCTTTTGCGTCGCCGAACAAAAACGCAGTTCTGCTTGCCAAAGTTAAAGCCAGCGATCCCTTTTTCGGGACGAGTCGACTTGCGTGTGCTTCACAAAAAAAAAAACCAGTGTAATGCAATATCGTGGACTGTGTCGGTGTCCGCGGCGAGCGGCTTGTGGTGCTTTGTGGTTGGCCGGTCTGCTGCTGATGCTCGTGCTCGTGGATCTACC
>KE524914.1:0-16743 GCA_000441895.2 Anopheles sinensis | reverse complement strand
AATAAGGTTCATAAATAAAGTTCAATATCTTAAAGTCATTGTATAAGTTTCGCTGCTAAAAATAAATGCTGCACAAAAATCCAATAAAATTCTCAATATTTTTCTATTTGTATTCAAAGATGCAAACAATGAATTAGTGTTTTGATAAAAATTGCCGCTTCCTGACAACCAAACATTTAAACGTAGGACAAGCCCTTACGCTTGTTTCCATGCTTCAAGGTCTTCAGCTTCTATCGCAAACTTATAAAAGAAGACTCTAATGCTTTTCTCTAATATGTGCCGCACAATGGTAACAGAATATGTATTTAAAAAAATCTTTATCCTTAAGAATATTGTTCAGGAAACATTTTAGGCAAGTCCATGCTGCCCTCATAACCTTTTTCAGAATAAAACTTATAAAATGATAAATAAACTACTTGGACCATGTAGTCATTTGACGATATTCCATAATACCTGCTCATCAAAGTTTAACAATACCCATTGTTTCTTTTATATGCACGTGAACTTTTTGTAAAGGACAGTCTCGGCTGGGCGCATAAAATGGTCATGAAATTTGTCAATTTTCGTAGATCACCCCTAGGTCAATGTCGTAAGCTTATCACTTGACTCGCGCATAAACCTCCTCGTTGCGTCTTCAACATACGTAATATGCTTCCCTAACGCTCGATTGCCCACGTGTGAAATGAGACGAGTGATCGATCCCTTGATCATGCTCATACTCGTCGTCCTACAATTAGAAGATCGTTCACTTTAATCTCTTTGCCAAGAATTACCACTTTGTTTCAATGCGAGAGTGTGTTAGAAACTATGATTTAAAAGAGTGAAAAGATTGTACTTCATGCCATATTACCGATTTCCAAAGAGAATCCGAGTGCTCTTCTTCCTGGGTTGACTGTATATAAAACTTCCAGATCGGTCACACTCCTCGGTAGTCATGTGCTAAACGAGATCATCGCTGGAACAGCTTCACGTTCTGCTACGAGTGCGCGTTCACGACGCGATCAGCGTAGCTTTACTTGTATTTGGTGGACCTTAGTGCAACAGTTCGTCGGCTTTTCATACACATCGCTTGTATTCTGCCATAGTGTGTACTTTTACAAACGAGAAAGATAACAACCCGGAAACACACATTTAGTTGGTGCTATAGAAAAATAGCCAAAACCTTACTATAACTGAATCCAAGATGACGATCAACGAAAGAACCTCGCTGTTGCCCAAGGAATACCAGAAGACGTACATCATCCCCATTCCTCAGGATGATGAGAATAATAATGTTAGCAATAATAACAACAATACGGACGACAATGGCATACTAAGAGAGTAGTAAGTACTTGGCCCTTGAAGTTATTTTTTTTCTCTTACAAAAACATACACTCTGTTGACTAATGTCAGTGCACCTGTCCAATCAGTCTAATAATGACAAGTGTAACGCCGGTGGACACTTGTGAATTTGTTTTATCAATACCTTTATCTCTGTTAAAATGTTCTACCTCTTGCAGTCTAATTGTAAGGCTTTGGAGCTGACAAAGTGGTTCCTTCCGTTCCTTATCGATATGCATTGCGTAGTTCTAGTGATCAACAAACCGCACGCTGCCGACGTTATCGATGATAAAGTACCGATGTACAAGGATGATAAGACTACAACCTATATCAGGTACCTTCTTTTTACAAGCCGCCTTTCGAACCCATTTTACGGACGATAGATGATGAATCGACTGTCTAATTGGCACCACTGCCTGGAACGTCAGCAATTGGCGCATTTCTATAGCTTTCGGCTTGGTTTGTACCTGTATCAGGTAGACGAAGACTGAGGTTCTCAAACAATAAAAAGAAACATTTTTAATACTGAACAATAATAGTATACCACGGTCGGTTTTTTGGTGATTCATCAAAAGGCTAATTAATTGGCTATTCATAACAGATAAGCAGAGGCGGATCTACCTATGAGCGGACTGAGCGTCCGGCTGCCAGTTGTGTTCTTACGGCGTCAACGGACATTCGGGTAATAGTGAGTGAGATTGGCCGTCTTAGATTTTTTGCATAATTAAATATTTTACCTTAACATTGATGATCTTCTTTTTTCTGACTTCAGTCTGATTTTTTCGTTTGACTCAAAGTACCTGCGATTCGCGGGTACAATATGAGAGTATTTTAACTCATGCAAAATTATTTTCCTTATCGCAGTCAAAATTGATTAAAGAAATCAATAGTTAGTGAGCCATTTAAAATTTATTGTACGACCATGAAAAATCAAAAGATCAGTCGAAATTATGAAGGAAAAAGAAAAGCCTGAAATTTATTGGATAAAGGTATTAAAAAGCGCAGCTTCCAAGTACAAGTTATTGGACCATCTCTAAACCGAGACGTGATTTGTGAGTCATAATGCCTACGCCCCAGAGTGAATATCACGATTTTTCAAAAGTTAAATTTACATTCGATGAATTCAGTGAAATAATTGGAAATCGCTTGTGAATCGAAATGGAATCGGAAATTGTGAAAAATTCTTCTTCTGATATTCCCTGTTAGATCATTGATCATTGAATTCGTTATAAGATATGTATCGGAATTAGAAAATAATTGATTGTATTCCTACTGATGAAGATGGAGGCTCGTTCTTAGAAATAAATCTGGCAGAACTGGTAAAAAACATACAATCACATGAAATTGTTGCAAACATGTCTAAATTTAACTTTGGTCTTTAAAATAGAAACATTAAGGGAAATAAAACGGTTGGGAGGTCCCGTTTATCTCACTGCTTGGGGTACCGGAAAGGATGGATCCGCCTCTGCAGATAAGAGAGAACAAATTGTTTGCCAATATACTGCCAAACACTACTGTCAGTGCGGCCACACTACCAGAGTTCAAAAGTTTTTATGTTACTTTTTATTGCAAAAGTCTGCACAGAATTGAGACAGGCACGCGTCAAATGGACTTGTATGTCACTCACCTTGTAAGGATTTATTTTGTGATGATCTTTACAGGCGGGCAACCTGTCATCCTTACGAGGACTTTTTAGTGCGACTTTTAAATCATCTATTAGGAAAATGTTACTTTTGATTCGTGAAAAATGTATGATATTTTTTTAATTATGTATAATACTCCTTATCTTAAAGATTGTCCGTCTCATCTCAATCCAGTGTAAGTGGGCTACTTTCATCATCACCTTCTTCTGGAATTTAATATCAAATAATCTTGCACCTCTTTTTCCTGGTTAACGAGTAGAGAATATTTGAATGTCTTAATCATAAGCACTCGTTCCTACTGAAAATAACATAAACTAATATCATATCAACCTCCATTCCATCACTTTCAGCGACAGCTGCGCATTGACGAAGGATGAGCTGAATAAATACATTGACGACCCGTGGTGGATAAAGATGCGATACGGAAGCTTTGCCTTCTGCTGGATAGTCTGCCTGATAGCGCTGGCCATTTCCCTCTACATTGCGGCCGATGCACTTCAACATGATCACTGTGGTACCGAGCCGATAACCGACGGGGAGATCAACCATACACAAACGACATCGTTTGTTTCCGAGGCCACGGGGAACCTCCTGGATATCGTAATCACTGCGACGACGACCACCTCCCTGGTGTTTCCTTTGCTCACGCAACAAGCTACCTGAAATGAAGCTGCCAATACGTGCACCAATGACTTATCGCTGTGATGCTCTTTATTAAGCTTTTTATTTCATGAATTGTAAATAGTACGTTGAATTATGGTTCAGCGATATTAAGCCTGGCTTCACGTTGAAGTGGGCCGTACACGCCTATCCATCAGACGCACCAGCTGAAAGATCGAGTCATGCACATAAAGTTTTAATTAATGGTTATTTTATAAATATTTGAATGAATCAAAACGAATGCTACGAAATAAGAGTGTATTTATGAAGAATTGGCAATAAAGCCAGCCATGAATCTGCTAATGTCTCGTGTACTTATAATAAATCCTTTTAGTAGAAAAATATTTTTATCTGATGATAAAAAAATCTTCCATTTTACTTTTCACCTGAAAGCATTAAAGCTTTTCGTTATTAAAATTTTATAAATCAACGAATATACTCATACTGGTTAAAAGGCCTGTGATACCAACAAGAGACTGTCCAACCCCTACCGAAGAATATAATTATTGTCGCAGAATGGTTAAATGCGTTGTTCAGATAACTAGAATATTGAAACGTCTGGGTGCGGAGAGTGGAGTTGAACTAAACAATATTAATTGGATGGCCCAAGTATCAGTGACTATCAAAACCAGATCGCATTTTCGGATGGAATTCGCAGTATAATCATTCTGATATTCATTTAAGGTGTTTATACTCTTCATTGACTATTTCTTTTATTACTTTTATTTTATAAAAGTATCTTTTAATGTGTAACGTGTAAATTTTCGCAATCTAAATTATTGGTAAAAGTAACCCAAAACATTCCAAGGAGAAACTGTTGTCTAATTTTACGCAGCATCGATATTTTGACGCAGCTTTGTTGAAATTGCATGAGCTTGAATTCATGCGCGATCCATTTGCACCATACTGTAATTCGTAGCTAGTTGGTAATCCTGTGGCAATAAAATATCGTACCCCTTCGGAAGGTACAGCAAGCCCCGCTCAGATTTACCCCTGGAATTTACTCGAAGGATCGTAAAATGTGTTGCACTGCACCGGTACCTTCTTTGGTAGCACGTCATAAAGATAAGCCTAGATTGCCACATTCCCACTGAGCTGTGTTCCACCGTAGATGTATACAAAACCCACAGCCACAACCACACGCATCATACCCTGCCCACTCAAACACACGTTAAAGGCCACGCAGGATATGTGCAACTACGATCGACAAAAGGAGT
Organism: Anopheles sinensis; assembly: GCA_000441895.2. Taxonomy (NCBI): domain Eukaryota; kingdom Metazoa; phylum Arthropoda; class Insecta; order Diptera; family Culicidae; genus Anopheles; species Anopheles sinensis. The sequence continues at coordinate 11,903 of KE524914.1, read as the reverse complement.
GAAAACCCGACGGAAGCTCGCGAGCTAGCGCCCTCTGTTGTCGTTTCTGAGGTGGGAGTGGTAGATCCCGGAGGGCCTTCGGTTAATGGAGAACTTTCGGTTTCCGGAGGTGCCGTTCCTTCTGGTTGTTCCGTTTCTTGAGATGGAGGTGTTACTCCCGGATCTTGCGTTACTGGAGCTGTCGTTTCTTGTGGTTGTTCCGTGCCCTCAGGAGGTGCTTCTGTTTCTGGAGTTTCCGTTTCTAGAGGTGTAGGCGTTACTCCCGGTTCCGGCGTTACTGGAGCTGTCGTTACTTCTGGTTCCGTTGAAGAAACCTCAGGAGTTAATGTTACTTCCGGTTCTTGCGTTACTGGAGCTGTCGTTACTTCTGGTTCCGTTGAAGAAACCTCAGGAGTTTCTGTTACTTCCGGTTCTTGCGTTACTGGAGCTGTCGTTACTTCTGGTTCCGTTGAAGAAACCTCAGGAGTTACTGTTACTTCCGGTTCTTGCGTTACTGGAGCTGTCGTTACTTCTGGTTCCGTTGAAGAAACCTCAGGAGTTACTGTTACTTCTGGCTCCTGCGTTACAGGAGTCTCTGGGGATCCTTCTTCCGTAACTGGTATTTCGGGTTCATCTTTGTCTGTTAAAACAAGTTGATGGCATGGATCAGCTTTGGACGAATTTACTTAATCACTCGTAGCGTATGGGAAACCCAAAATACGATACTCAAAAAATGACCACATTCTCATGTTCACAATACGTACCCGGCAAACTGTTCTCTGCAGTTCTTGTCACACTCGAATCATCGCTCACTAGACGGTTGATAATTATCGGAGCCCTCCTAATTAGGTGGCATTAAAAACGAAAAAATAATCAAAAACAACACCACATTAGTTAACACGTTTGCGCCGGGCTCCACTGACAGTAAAGTCCACGATCTATCCACCCTATCCATACCTATTCTCCACATCCACTGGTACACTGGTAACTATTGTCACGAGCACCGCCAACACAAACGCCACCACCCGTAGATCCATACCGATTCTATCACGATCAACCTGTTTTCTTAAACCTTCTCTGCGGTGTATCTTCCTTTCGCTTCGCAAGTCGGACACAAACTGCACGCCGGTCACGGTCAATACCAGCTTTTCAAGCTATGGTTTGCTCCCAATCGTCGATATCAACTGACGCTTAAGCTATCGGTATTGGTACCGGGCCTCACTTTGCCAGCACCGTGATAAAATTTCGATATCACCAAGAGGGGGGCTGGCTTTACCTTAGTGACAATGCAGGAGCGCACCGGAGCAAGAGCCATCGTCAGAATGACAACCACATCAAGAATACCCGCATCCGGGCATTACCTATCCGCACAAAGTGCATCCTGGTGTCTTATCTTACGAAGGCTCTGACACCGTCCCCAATAGAGGATCAATAGCTATGGCCTGTATGAATGACACACGCGGAACCTTGGGCGGAACAGGCTACATCGCCTATCAGTCCACGGCCATGGTCACCTGGTAACCCGGTACCGAAGTGAATTCCGCCAGCACAACATCTGCCCTTGAAAGTGTCGAGCACCTTTGAACGCCGGATGGTTGTATATCGATCGTTCCAGGGCCCGCCACATGCCAAACGCATCCCTTTGCCGAAGCATACGTTGAGCTCGATGGGAAACTGATAAAAAATGTAAAATAGTAAAGGGTTGGAACGTAGCGGTTTGGTAACAAGTGGTGCGAATTTTCAAGTGCCACTTCTTAACCATCTTCCGATCGATATTGGGGGTGATTGATGTGCACAGCCTTGTGCAGTTCAATTCCTTTCATCGCAAAGCTACAGTCACATTATCGACCGATAAAACTCGCTAACAGGATGTATGTTCTCACATCTACTGTGGTGCCACAGTAAAATCATTTCGGGTGGGGTGTGAATCAAATGCTCAGATTTTATTTATGACCGCCCGTATCGGGACATCTAATCACTGTGTTTCACGCTGACGTTTGAGATAATATAACCGACAGTTTTTATTTGTGCCAAAATGTGAACGAACAGGGCAAACCAACGATCATACGAAGAGTGTCTGGGTGAACCCAACGTTTAGCGTGGTACCATTAATTGTTGGCTGTAAAATTACAGCTCTCTTCTTCTTCTTCATCGAGCACAAATTTAGAAAAACGTTCAAACATAACGGTTGATGTACATACTCCACGTAAAAATGCATGCAAAAGAATTGAGAAGTGATAAGAAGTCGGTTTAATTACAAAAAATCTTGCGCTGCTCTCACTTGAATGGCTACTATCTTCAACTAGAAAACACATTAGGCATAGGATTCATTTTTTTCAGTTTTTTTTTTTTTTTGAAGATAGCACAATCTTCAGCTCTCTTAACTCATTTCTTTTTCATGTATATTTGGACGGCCAGGGCATTTTGTACACCTCACTCTATTACGAGTAGTAGCAATAAAAAACCAACAGAAATATGAATCTGTTGACGGGAATGGTAACAGCATGTGATTGTCGAACGTTCAGTTCTTTTAGTCGCAATGACATTAAATCAGTATTTCTATAAACCGCTTGTAACAGCTTTTCATGACAAGAAGGTATAATATAAATCTAAATAAATCCCACAGGGTGGGGCAGAGAAGCTTGACGATTTAAAATAGCCGTTCATTTGCGAAACGTAATTAAATTGAGATAGCAATAGGCTTATTTGTGGGGTTTTAGGTGAGGTTTACGGAAGTTTGTTTCCACATAGGTAGTCCACTTCCCAGCTTGACACACGGATAACGGACGTTCACCGTCAAGCCTACATTTACACGAGCGTGTGTACCCTGGAAAACGCGCACCACCGTTTATGGTGCGACTTTTTATGGGATTATCTTAAATTTTTCGCCGAGAAAGACATTCTTCGGGCTCAGGAAAAGCTGGAAAATATGCTCGGGAGGATGCAGTTACACATCAAGTTCGTCTACGTATTTTTTGCGAGGGAAGTTTTCAACCGAAGACGGTCGTTACAGCAGAAAATTAAGTGTAAGAAGAATGTACTACACCGAAATTATAAGAACTAACCAGATATGTTTATACTTTTTCTCATAATAATTTTTCAAATTAGAGAATTTCCTTTCCTCACATGTTTTACTGATACAATCCCTGAGCAAAGTAACTCAACTATTTAAAATAAACGAGTTTAAGCATTTGAAATGCTATAGTTGAATCAAATTGTAGATTTACCATCCTTTTAAAATTAATTTGCGCTTCTTAAAATCAAGTGACAAAACTTTTTCTCGAACAAACCCACTTTCATCTACGATTTTTTACAATTAGATGTTTATACTAAACGAACAAAATAACTACTTTAAATTTGTTTTTTTTTATTCAGGTTTTGTTTAGACTCATTGTCAAAGTCAAGTTATTTTTTTCCTCAAAATCATGGCTGCACCTTTGTATTTTCAAAAATCCTGCATGAAATAGCAGCGACAATAATGTTCAAGTTGCCATGACTAACTTATCAATCACCGCATGCGATGGCTCTCCCTTAAACAAATCCGAAAGATCAACAACCACTTAAGATCGTGACCATGAAATCTGGCAATTTTCGTAGATCACCCCTAGGTCAACGTCGTAAGCTTATCACTTGAGTCGCGCATAATCCGCCATAATAAAACGTTACGTCTTCAACATACGTAATATGCTTCCCTATCGCTCGAATGCCCGCGTGCTTTCTATCGCCGCGATGTAAAATGAGACGAGTGATCGATCCCTTGATCATGCTCATAGTCGTCTTCGTACACTAAGAAGATCGCTCTCTTTCATCTCTTTCCCAACAGCTGCCGCTTTGGTTCAAGACGAGAGTACGTTAGATTCTATGATCTTCTCAAATGAGTCCAACGATTGTTCTCCGTGCCATATTACCGATTTCCAGAGAGTTTCCGAGTGCTCTTCTTCCTGGGTTGACTGTATATAAAACTTCCAAATCGGTCACACTCCTCGGTAGTCATGTGCTAAACGAGATCATCGCTGGAACAGCTTCACGTTTTGCTACGAGTGCGCGTTCACGACGCGATCAGCGTAGCTTTACTTGTATTTGGTGGACCTTAGTGCAACAGTTCGTCGGCTTTTCATACACATCGCTTGTATTCTGCCATAGTGTGTACTTTTACAAACGAGAAAGATAACAACTCGGAACCCCACACATCTAGTTGGTGCTATAGAAAAACAGCCAAAACCTTACTATAACCGAATCCAAGATGACGATCAACGAAAGAACCTCGCTGTTGCCCAAGGAATACCAGAAGACGTACATTATCCCCATTCCTCAGGATGATGAGAATAATAATGTTAGCAACAATAACAACAATACGGACGACAATGGCGTACTAAGAGAGTAGTAAGTACCTGATCCTTGAAAATATTTTATTTCCTCTCACAAGCGCATACACATTGTACTCATGTCAGTGCACCTTTCCAATCAATGTAATAGAGACAAGTGTTACACCGGTGGACACTTGTAAAGTCGTTTTTATCACAGTTTTTTCTCTGGTAAAATTTGCTTTGGAGCTGAAAAAATGGTTCCTTCCGTTCCTTATCGATATTCATTGCGAAGCTCTAGTGACCAACAAACCGCACGCTTCCGACCATATCGATGATAAAGTACCGATGTACAAGGATGATAAGACTACGACCTGTATCAGGTATCTTCTTTTTCTAGCCGTCTTTCAAACCCATTTTATAGGCGGCAAATGATGCGTCATGGCGTGTAATTGGCAATAAAAAAAATCACCATTTTGAATCGCTGTCTGGAACGACAGCAATTGACCCATTTCCATAGCTTTCTTCCTAACTTGTACCTGCATCAGGTAGATCAATCTCGAGCGATTCATCACAAGACTAATTATTTTGCTACTAATAGCAGATAAGAGAAAACAAACATGTTACCATTTTTTGTAATGGAAAATTATGTAACATTCCACTTCTTTTTACTGGTTTACGAACAAACCATATTTGCTATTAAAATCACATGCACTTTTTCTTTTACTGTAAACAACATAATCTAATATCATATCAACCTCTATTCCATCACTTTCAGCGACAGCTGTGCATTGACGAAGGATGAGCTGAATAAATACATTGACGACCCGTGGTGGATAAAGATGCGATACGGATGCTTTGCCTTCTGCTGGATCGTCTGCCTGATAGCGCTGGCCATTTCCCTCTACATTGCGGCCGATGCACTTCAACATGATCACTGTGGGACCAACGGAGCTGTCAATAATACACAAACGACATCGTTCATCTCCGAGACCGCAGGGAGTCCCCTGGATATCGTAAGCTCAACGACCACAACAACCTCCTTGGTGTTTCCGTTGCTCACGCAACAGGCTACCTAAGGCAAAGCTACCATTGCGTACATGGATGCCTTATCACTGTGATCCTCTTTATTAACGATGCCGGTGGCAAACACCGAGCTTAACTTTAATTTATTATCATCCACTAATACCGATCGCTGTAAATAGTACGCTGAATAATATCGCATTGCATCGAGTTGAAGTGGACCGCATAGTGCATGGCACACGTGTTCCTGCAACTATCGATCGAGAAATACTCGTCGTGCATCGAAGGTGAATCGATAGGGCAACGGAAATCCAGAAGCAAAACCGGTGCTGTTTTGAATCGGATTGATCCGGACACACTAACCGTTGAATACGTAACGCTCCGGCTACGTCGGTAAGAATGGCGCTCGATTAGATGTGGCATGTGGCAGATAGTGTAACCAAGGAGATAATTTCTCATACTTAGTGTGACTGCTGATTGACGGAAGAAATCCGAAACGGGTTCCAATCGTGTACACACGCATATACAAGCCATCATGATCCAGCGCATGTTGAAGAATTTGTTTACGGATTTACCGCTGCATGGAATAAACAAACTTTACTCCAATGCAAGCAATACTAGACCATTATCGACTCAATAATCAAATAAAGTACAATATTTTGATTTGTTACCAAAACGAAACCACTTTTTTGTCGTCTATAATTCTCGTTGAATTTCGAAATAGTTTTAGTAAAAAGATGTGAGTTGAAAGAAAATTGGACTGATTTGCAACTAAAAGACAAAATGTAACATTGTTTAAAGTGGAAACATATTGAAAGAAACATATTCGCCCATAGCACGGCAGTAAGTGAAATAGTAAATAACGTTGAAAATCAACTAACCAAATCTGAATTTAATGAAATACCTAATTTACGTATTTGTACCAATTTCCAAGATATAATATGAAATAAAATTTGGTACAAGGCTAGTAGATAAATAAAAAATGCTAGTAATTCTTTTATGAGCGGGCCTTTCTTAATGTACGCCACGGAAAAAAGGTAAAAATGAGTAATGATATTAAAACGAAAACTATAACATAAACTTCAGTCAGAAGTATTATCCTCAACGTAACTTGTAGTGTTGCCGTAGGTTGCATCAAATTTATGTCATTTAAATCAAGAAAATAAAAAAAAACCCAGAATGCTTTCACTCGTCTGGAACGGCAGCGTCAACGAAATCATTTCAACGCCATTTTTGTTTTGATTCTATTGCGTCACGGTAACGGTGAGTTTGTTGTGAAAAAAAACTCACGACGTAGATTTTCCCTAGCTTAACGGGTGAGTGGCATCAACGTGGTGCGTCGATCCGATGATTCGTCATCTGGTACTTTCCATCCGAACCGCGTTGTTTCCGCTCCACCGAAGGTCAAGGTCCTGCCTCTCGGTTCATCTATTTTCCATCCGCCATTGTCGGATGTCGACGGTTGTTTCTCCTTATCGCCGCCGTACGCTGTGGAATTTGCTCTGTAGCATCACCCGAATCCGGTGATCACACGAAGTTGCTTCCTGGTTCAGACCAAGCTGCTGTAATAAAGGACCATCTCGGAAGGCCGGCCCGTCTAACGCATGATCGCCCCAGATAATCCTGCGTTCGTTCCACCGGAACTCCTCGGATGCATCGTCAAATCGAGTGAAAGGCGTACGGAGGATTCCAAACATGATGATGTAACTATTGTTTGCTCTTTAGTCAGACACAGGCTCGTGCTGATAGGAAACAGCAGCGCGCTCAGTAGCTGCAGCAGACGACTCACAGCAGCATGGGGAAACCCTTGAAGAGGATTGCATCAACCGACAGCGAATGACCCCGTGGGGTACGTGCCAAGATCCTCGCACCCATAAGTTGTTGTTCACCACATATTGATTCTTTGAAGCTGGTATTTATTAACTGCTAAACCAATAACTTATTGTTTATTTGAATTGAACAATATTGTTCAACGTTACTTCATTTTAATAATTGGGCTGCTAAACCAAAAGCTTGTTACTTTTTTGGGGCTAGTGAAAAACTAGCTTAATTGTATGCGAAAGTACCTGCTGGGCATCGATCATCCGATGATCTACCATTTACAAAAAAATATTGATAACAATATGGTTTTTAACAGTAATGATTTTAAGATACATAGTTGATCACATGAGTCACAGAAAGTACTTAATATCAACTGTATGAAATTAAGTTGTGTCTCAAAAGAAAAATCCTCAGAAGAATGCGCTAAGAACCTATTGCTGCACTTCATACAGTCGATGAAGTGCACATTTCGATACTGTGTTTGTTTATGTCGTCAATAGTAGTCCGGTACTCTGAGATAAAAAACTGCGTGCCGAAAGCATTGGCCAATTCTTATAGTCATATCGCTAAACCGTGATTGCTTGACACTGCAATCTACTTTGTCTGCGGCACTCCACACTATGAGGATCAGCACAACGTAAGACTAGCATTGCATTGCGAGAGTCGCAAAGAAAACAAAACCCATGAAGTCAAACATCGTTCGCTCCGATATCTCTAAACCTCTTGAGTTAAACCGATGAGAGGTTTTTTCTACAAAATCAATACAGTCTGCACGGGTTTATATGGCTTTCCTTATTGCAGAGGTTTACACCTAACAGAGAGGTTTTCACCATGTTTTTTTCGATAGTGCCTCGCCGTGCGCAAAAGCGGATGGGATGACGAATCTATGTCTATGATCCAAGATTTGGAGCTTGTTCTACGGGCCACAGTATATTCCTGCTTCAAAGCACGCCGACGAAGCAACGTGTTCAATTAGTACCATGCTGTAGGAGGTATCATTCATCCTTCCCACTCTACTCACGCTGCGAGAGGGTGACCATTTTCCCCCGAGAGGCCCCGTTCTTGAGCGACCGTCTTGGTGGTTGGAAAACTAATTAAAACACAAGCCATTTAATTAGTCCACCCACGGCGTCGTCAGGCAAAATGGTCGACAGTTTCACTCATTAAGCTCGAAATTTCCCCGGTTCGCAGCATCATGCTGGAGGTAGTCTTAACCCCGGACCAGACAGAATTCCCTCCACAATCGAGAAAATCGAGCCGAGCACATCAACCGGTCACAACTACACCCGCACGTGCCCGGTCAAACTAGATGCTTTAATTACTCAACCTTCCTTCGGCATCTCTAGGGCCATACGGTTTTCCTACCCTTATTTGGGCTAACCAGAACCCGACCAGTGTATGCGCGTGTGTGTGCGTGTAGGTGGCGATTGTGAAAGACGATGAAAACCCGAAGGAAGTCAGCCGGTCGTAGACGAAACGGGAAATCTGGGAAATAGATAACGGGCGTGTATGGGAATGCCAACAGATATCCTGCGGCAAGCTGGAGCTAGAAGAATGAGATCGTCTTCGGATAGGAAGAAAAGAGCAATTGTTTTCCCTCATAGCATCGATGATGTTTTCCCTTATAGCATTAAGATTGTCATTTTTAAATTATCACGCTTTTCCAATAATCTACAGTCTACTTTTTTCGAGATTTCTCCAAGGTCAAATACACTTTATCTTCATATCATAAGCAAACTAGTCAAGAGTCAGTCAGTCAAGTTGATCAGTCAGATCAAACATTCCATTGTTGAAATATTTAAGCATATTTAAATGATACAAAGATGTGTAAGAAATAGTCTTTGTTTATCTCTGAAGCAGTTTAATACCACTTTATACTGTAACGATATATGATGCCTTCCATTACTTTTAGCCATAATGACAATCTCAATATAACTGACTTACGAAGCCATATTTTCAAACTTTCCACGATCAAAGTTGACTATAGCCAACAAATTTATTAATTCCGGCTTATCAATTTTACCGAGGACCACCATTCATAATTTTAACCACTAAAAGCTACTTATTCGTATCGTATATTAATCCCCTGCATAGACGCACAGAAAAACAAAGTTACCAAACCAGTGAAAATCACTAAGGAATGCGATGCACATAAAAAGCGCCAGCGCATATGGTGAGCAGCGATAAATTTTCTTCGCTCACCGACGCTGTCAAACTACCAGGCGACCATGCTTGGCACATGTAGCTATGGATGGATCGCGTGTATGTAAGCAGATAGGGGCCAGTCTGGGCAGGAGGAGCGAGAACAAGAAGGTTGAGAACATTGTGCCAAACAAAAGGGGGAGGAAAGCAAGCAAAAGGGTGGAAATTGGGATGGACATTGATAGCAACGGGTTGCGACAAAAGTGCGCAAGTGCGCCCGCGACGTCATCAACGAAATTGGCGCCACATTCATTGATGAATATACAGAAGATACCCTTACGATGCGAGTTTGCAGAGGAAACTGTTCCTATATGCATCGGGTAAGATCGAAAAAAATATTTCTCGTCACGCTAACAAGACAATTATTTTTTAATTCCCCAAAAGGATTTTTAAATCGTTGATTCTATATGAGAATCAGATATAATATACATTTCACCCATGCGATGCATATTGAAACACACTACGTTAACAAGGGGCGCAAACGCAGTCCCAAAATGGTTGAAACAAAGGCAGGCACCCTTGTACGGAACCCCCCGATAGCGTCGGAACCGCGGGAGCGATGAAAACGAACGCAAACTCACCCCCAACTCGTTCATTGGCCGTTTGTTTCCCGAGCACTCGCGTGTCCCGCATCGTTCACTCCGCAGATCGTGTTCACGAATGTAGAAAAACCGACGAAAGATAGGGTGGCTTGTATACTACATCGACGGCAAAAGGGGAGATAGGGGGATGGGAAGGGTAGGAACACACTACCCATTTACGATTCCGCCGATTCCACGAACGGTCCCCGCGCAATCGGGTGCGAACGTACGTGCTGCTCCTAACGCTGCTGCCAGCCTGATCAAATCCGAGGTAGGGGAGTGAAATTTTCGTTCAGATTGCTTGCTCACGGCTCCCCAAACAGTGACCTATATGGGGGATGCTCATGCCTTCCGAGAGGTGCGCGTCTGACCGAAAGGTTTCCAAAGGTCACCCAACAACGGTTTATACAGGCATGCGACGGAAAGTCCTTTACGGATGCGGAAATTAGCTCTGATGGTGCCTTGCCCGTGCTGGTAACACTCAAACCTGCCCTTCCGATGGTCGCCCTTTTCCATGCAGACCTGCAAAAAAAAACAGGCCTTGATTCTACAGACATGCGCATTGCCTATTTCGTCAAGGGAGCTATCTAATCAGGTCTGAAAACTAACATTCAATTTAATAACAATTTAATATAAACTGTAAATCATATTAGGTCAATTTTAAGGCATCGAGAAATTGTTAGCAGTGCGAAGGAAAATCTGTAGATCGAGTTGGAAATTAAATTATATTAATTGAATGTAATATGTTCTTTATTTTTCACACCATTTTTGTGGTAAATACGCCAGATATTAACAAGAAGTTTAATAAATTAATTGTAATTTGAAATAAACTCAAATCGAACGCTGTTGAAACGAAAAATCCAATTGATTCTTCGTTGAAAATGTCCTCGCAAAAAACCGTACTGCATAGTGTCATCGAGGACCTCCAAACACCCTTAAATGGTATATCCTTCGATCCTGTGCTCCTGTTCACTGACGACAAACCGACGGCATTCGGGAGCATCTTAGGATGGTTTGCAAAAATCATCTCTCCCAACACCGTGGACCGGTAATGCAATTATGGATTGCGAGTGATTGGGAAAAAATTTCACCGCACGTCTTTTAAACACTTTCACCCCAAAAGACAAACAAAGGGAAGGGAATAATCTTATCCATACGAAAAACTGGCTGGCCAAAGGGAGGAAACCCGCTCCACTCATCCGTTCCGTCCAGCTATCTTTCTGTTTACGCAGTGCGCATCGGACGTGCATCGTTCCACCGGCCTGCATCACGGTGCCCACTAACCGCATCCGCCACCCATTAACCGCTCCCCATCGGCAAAAGGTGCTCGCGAAGAAACCGGCCAAGTCGTTGTCAACAGAAACGCATGCATGCACGCCGGCAAGTAGAGTGCATTCATTGTACCATGCCTTCGCGATTCGCCCGCCATATGATGTGATTATCGCCCCAGCATTCCGGGCGGGAAAATCCTTACATGGAGCTGGGGCTCGTTCGAGAACTGTGCAATTATGTGCACTCATTCGACTCGGACGCGGGAACGCTGTGCTGTGTGCGAGTCATGGCGGAAATACAAGTGCGCAATCAATTATACAACATCGACAACAATCCGGTGGCAAATCGAACAAAACGTACCTCGTACCGGTAAAAAAGGGACACATTACCAACAATGAGACCGACGTCCACGTGCCCGGGGAAACACGCGTTGCATCGATGCGCGCGCTTGCCGATGAATAATAAGGAACGTACGAATAAAACAAATTAATTAGCGTTCGGTTCGAATTTGGACCGGCCAATCAGCATGTGAATTTCCAACAATGGGAGCGGGACAGAGAAAGAATGGTAAACACATACTTTTACAGAATTCTTCCCAAATGGTGCTCGGGAAAATCTCAAGTGCACCATGTTTGGAATTCTTTCTTAAAATTTTGAAAATGAACAGGATATACACAAAATGTCAAAAAGATGTAATAAATGGTGGTAAAACTGGGTTGTG
>KE524913.1:30510-41672 GCA_000441895.2 Anopheles sinensis | reverse complement strand
AATTGCGGATGGCGATAGTGCGTGTGATTACGATGAGATCATGTACCATCCTTGCAACCAACCACAAGCCCATCAGTGAATAGGACTAGAAAACTTTAGAATACTTAATAATGAAAAAAAAAAAATAATACAAAACAAGAATTTTAACAAAATCTAAATCGAGTATCTCCCGTTTGTCATCTCCTACAGGCTGTTATTTTTCTCTTGTCGTGCGATGTTGTATGTTTTCTTGTTGCTGCGGATGTCATCACCACCGCCATGGGGTTTGGAAATAGCATTTAAAACAAGCCAAAACATAAATATTAAATTATGTGTCCATTACGCACACGCGTGCCGTTCTCGTTCACGGTCATGATTAGTCACACTTGTTCCTATGTTATAACTTTTTTCCAATTCCAAATATTGTAATAATATTGTTAATTAAAAAACTGAGAGTGGCTTTTAGCTGTCTTACCTCTGGATGCACTAGCCCCTATTAGTTTTCAAATGAAAAACAGATCTTGTTTTTTACCACCCTGTTTGTCCTTTTTTCTAACAAAACGGAGGGAAGATAAGAATTGCATAGTCTCAATATTTAAACTAATATCAATGGTATTTAAACATCATATCACAGTAAACCTTATAAAAAACTCCTAGAATAAAGAAGTCTTTTTTGAGTAACTGAGGGTAATTTCGCGTTAGTCATCCTCACCAAATTCTGTGCTATTCAATCTATTTATTAAAGAGCAAATAAACGGCAGAAAGAAAATACGAATATAGAGCAGACAAACGGCAGAAAGAATAAAATACTATTTCCAATAGTAGCTTTGCTGGTGATATTCGCCACGTTGTTTGCCAGTTTTGCTAAAATTTTTGTCATCATAAAATCCTTCATGAAATTTATTTTGCGTTATGCTGTCAGTAACTAACGATGATATGATGATTAAATTGGAGGGATAGTTCTCAGAATCACATAATTGAGTTGTTATGATGTTATGTTGAATAGCTTCTTTGTGGCCAGAAAAATGACAAAACAACTACAACAGTTATCTTATAGGAACAATTCTCTTCTTCTTATGTGGCACAACATCCCCTAGAGAGAAGCCTCTCTCCGTAGAGAGTTACTGTGACCGAAAGACGGTAATATCATAATCAGAGGTCAGCCGTTCGTAATACCAGGGGGTGTCAGACTAGGAAATTCGACTTATAGGAAGAATAGTTTCTATCAATTTTAAAATAGAAAAAAAAATGCAGTACAGGAAAGAATGTTAAGTTGCTTGTAAAAAAATCAATGTATTCTCTAAACTATAATTCTGTCTCAACACTTTTAGACTTCTGTAAAATAAATAACGAGTGCTCCCTTAGTTAGCTTTTTGATCCGCATTTAATTTTTTATTGATCAAAGAGCAATAACGATATGATTGTTGCAATAACGATATGGTTATGTTTTGCAACAAAATGTTAACTACTTCTCAGAGAAAACATTTACATATTATAATTCCTTAGATCCACTGCGAGGAGGACACATTGTTTTATATTTATCCTCGGTTCACGCTGTGTAAATTCCTTAAAATTCGGTTGGCTTAAAAATAAATTAAAACTGCTTTCGCATAGCTGTATTTTTACTTTACGTAAACATTTCAATTTTTGTTCGCACAATTCAACTTTCCGGACAACTAGACATCTTTATCTAAGCCCCACGCTTCGATAATTGATAGTTCCGGACGAATTGGGGTTAAATTAAACCAGCGCCAACCCAAGGGCACCTCCTAACGCCGTAATTCTTCGTCCAAGAGCGAAAGGGTTCTTAGTGTGCCCGCTTCCCATCCAACAACCGGAGCACGATCTTTCCGGCAAGAAAGTGGGTCAATTCGTACGGTCTAAGCGGAAGAACCACATCATATCGACCCGAACGTTACATGCATCGAGTACACAGCGTTAGGACATATGGCGAGATAGCGCACACTCCGGCTTGCCGAGCGCTTGTTAATTTACAAAAGGGAACTAATTTCCCGAAGATGACGCGACGCCCCCGTTTGCAAAGGGTTTCGTTTCCGGTGGTCGGCATGGGAAATGTTATTCGCACATGGAAGGATGCGGTGGCGTCGGGGTTGGGGTAAGCTAACTGCTGGGGAAACATATTGTTTTGCTTCTGCCAGCATCCCTGTTGATCCCTCAGGTCGATCTTTGACCGCGGGCACGAACTTGAGGGGAGGGAACAACAAACGACGTTGGAAGTTCGTTTTAAAATGTACCGGGATTTGTTGGCCCCACAGGCGGATCTCAGCCCACGGGGGCGTATATTAATTTGTCTTAATAGGAGTTTTATTTTTGCCCCAGGCCGACCGCCACATTTTGGTCGAGATGGAAGGACTGAAAAATATTGTTCCAACGATGGAAAGGGACGGAAGGCGAACACGGAACAAACATGCGGCGTTCGCTGGTGACAGGTGACAGCTGGTTGCCCCGGCAACCAAAAACGCATATGGTAACCATGATGAAGAGCAGGAAAAACAAAAACGAACGCGTGTGATTTAAGCCTTTTTTCGGATTAACGCCGTGTGTCCCCTTTGGTAGTTGGTCAAGTTTTCCCGCTTGGCCCTTCACAAAGTGGGCGAGAAATCGCTGCTTCGGTGCACTCGAGCATGTTGTATGAAAATACTTTAAAGCCAGTGGCGAAAATAATACAAAGTATTGGCCTGGCTTCGCTCCGGTAGTTCAGATGGAAATGACTTAGCCCGGGAAGCCCGGTGCCGTCTTCTCGCGCCGGAGGGCAATAGGAGCTCAGCTGGACACGCTTTCACAAATCATCATCCAACCATGGGACTGGTTTCGAGCCGCTAGAACGAGCCGCTTGCGACAGTCAGCAGTAGCAGCAGCGCACCACATGTGGTCACCATCACCATCCTTCCCCCGACTCGGAATTGTTGGCCCCACCAGCCTCCATCTCCTGGGGCGGCGCACACGCATACGTCTAAATTTACTTTCCAGCTGACGGGACGGGACGACAGTCCACAAACAAGCACAACTGAAGCACACCGAACTCGTGGGGTATCTTTTGGGACCCGCTCTAGAACATCATCTTCCCGCCGGGCCAGGAGAAGACGAGAGACCGGCCGCGGTTTGTTCGTGGGGAGGGACAGCCGGGGAGCCGACGTCTCTGTTACTGTTTCGCTTGGTTGGCCTTTTGGAAGTGCTTGCCGCTCGTTGCCGCTGTGTTGCGTTGTGGTTGTTGGTGTTGGCGAACACTTTTCATCACGGGTCCGTTAATAATTTCCCATTCCTTCATCCTGCCCATCGCTTATGGGTTTCGTAATGAGTTGATTATGGCCAGCCCCGCGGGAGGGGAGGAGTAAGGGGCGGCTGCTGAGGGCAGAACCAGAACAGCAAGCACGCGTTTGTAAAACAACCGGGGCATCACAACATCCAGCGAGTCGTCGATATTTGGGTTAGTGGCGTTTTTGGTATCGATCCGGGACGAAATACTCTTATTTGAAGCTTGTTGCTGGATTGGGTAAACTAGCTGAAATGGATTAGTAACTGTTTAATGTTCTCTGTAACAAGGAATTCTACTTTATAAGTTCTACTAATTTAACCTGTGGGTTATATTTAAGAAGTCAGTAGAACAAGTGTCCCTTTAATAACGATGTATTTCGTTGTGTTCTTTAACGATATCATTACGTACTAGTAAATTAGTTTAATTTGAAGAAATATCGTGTATCCGGCAAGAAAAATGTACGTTTATCTTTACTTTTGCTCGGTTGTTTGGCATATTGCACTGGGCCTGAATCACTTGCTCTTTTTCAAGAATCGATAAGCAGCTGTTCGATCGATTAGTGAACGCAGTGAGTAATTTAGTCTCATCTGTCATTGTACAGCAAGAAAACAGCAGAGCTGATAACATGATCCTCATGAAACCAATCGTTAAATTGCTCGTTTGGAAATTAAATAAATTATAAACCGTTAAAATAACCGCTAAAAAACATTAAACAGTTAATGTTGACATACATTTTTGTTTTTTTAAATAATTTCTATTTGCTCGGTGGAGTATCATTTTAATTGGTTAGATTTTTTGTACTAATGATTTAATGAACGGACATGATGGAGCATTCTATTCAGTAAAATATGATTAATTTTTGAAAATGTTTGGATTAAGGAGCAATTTGGCTAAGCTGGTGTGCCGACTTTTTAGGTCCATCAGTCTTTACATTAATAGTTTGTGCTCTAACTATTTGTACATCTCGATTAAACTTGTTCAGGCCTTGATTGCCTTATATCCAGTTTTGTTTTATTGGAAAACGTCAATTGGAATTGGAATTCAATGTTTCGGACACTGTAAATCTTTTGTTCCGAAATTTAATAGTTTGCACGCGTTAAGGAGCAATATTTTGATAGGATCAGTTCTATACTTTTTTGAGCATTAAGTTATATTTAGGTTGTTTTTGGTATACGAAACTCACCGGAAAACGGCAGTTTGCCTGTGACGTACATTTCATATTTATTCCACACCGGCGATTCGGGTATTCTAATCTTGAAAAAGGGTTTGCGTGCTGCTATTGAAGTTGTTTGTTTATGATTCACTATCAAAACGTCAATATCCGACCGTTCGGTTGACGTTTGTTCAAGACCGTGTCCGTCGTCACAGCTTCCCATTCGTGAACTACGTTTGCCACTGTGGCGTTGTTGATCGTGGGAGATGAGCCGAGCAGTCCACGCTTCCGTAATCCTCACACCCTCTCGCATGGAAATGAGATCATCCGAGGGTCGGAATCCACTCGGGATGGAACCTGGGCCTATAGGGGGTGGGTGCGAGTAAAGTGTATGATCCGTAAAGTATAATGAATGATCGCAAATCCCAACTCGGGAGGTGGAATTGCTCGAAAATTGTGTGGCAAGTACGTCCGATATGACGCATGCCTCCCGAGTCTCGTTGAGTTGTGGAAATATTTTGACCACAACCCATTTCCCGGAGAGTGCGGTTTTAAAATAGAGCACCAATAATAATATTGCTATCCACCCGAAATCGTTGATCGATGCTGGCCCTTTCCATTCCGACCCCAAAAGGGTCGTACCCTCAGGGGATCCTAGAATCGGATTGCGTGATCCAATCGGGGATGATTCAAAAAGTGGATTCTAACGCACGGGTGCTGCTATTTTCCGTGCATGGCGTAACACAGAGCGGTGCGTTTTCGGGTTGCCTGCCACTTCCAAAGTGAAATATGTTTGGGTATCGATTGGATTCGGGTTCAACACTCACGCACGGACGACGCAGGCGGACGACGTCATGGCGTTCGGCGTTGTGTCTTGTTGGCCAAAACCGTTCCACCACACTCGCACTACGGATAGCACTTGCTCACGAGCCACGTTCGCCCTCGAAGCCGTGATAGAAAACATAAATGTCCAACATGATGGGGCGATGCAAGCCGATGATGTGCGTGATGCGCCAACACCACCAAGCGTGACGACGCTCTTCTATCTTCTGTACAACACGCTGGTTATGCGAGCTCCTTTCATACTCCTTCCTTTTCGACGGCGCAAGCATCCTCCCTTCCCTGCTGATCCCTTCCGCGATGATGCAAAAGCTAGAATCGTTAGTTAATTTGTTTTTTCATGTTTTCGCCTTTTTCTCCCTTCTATTATTAGATTGTCCCCACCGGAGGAGCAGGCGTCTCACGTAACCGTACTAGTAGCAGAGCGCCTGAGGGTGTTTCACAGCCGCCGACGCCAGAAACCGTGTCGGCCACGGATATTCTCACAGACGTGAGGTGACGCGCCGCGAGTTTACCCTCAAAAAGCGCATTCGGGGTCTCCGCCCTTCGCTCAAACGCCGCCAACATTGCTGCAATAAGTGGGATAGTGAGTGCGGGCGCGCTCTTTTATGTAACATCAACCCCCAGCCCCCATCAACCCAACCCAAAAGGAATCGGATCGAACGTCGTTTGCCCTCCTTAGGCCGCAGGAGACGATCACGTATCACGAGCGAGTGAGGGGGAGTACATAGTTTTGGCGAAACGGAACTCGAACGATGTTTGCGATGGATCGATGTCGCGATGTAACCGGCCTGTCTGAGCG
Source organism: Anopheles sinensis (assembly GCA_000441895.2). Lineage (NCBI taxonomy): Eukaryota > Metazoa > Arthropoda > Insecta > Diptera > Culicidae > Anopheles > Anopheles sinensis. The sequence continues at coordinate 35,621 of KE524913.1, read as the reverse complement.
TCACGTGAAATGAAGACTGACACCAACCGACCGTGGGTCACAGCACAGTAAACTCTAGCCTAACGGGCCTAAGAAGCAGACGGGAAAGAAGCAAATCGGAACCGTCAGCAAATCAACGAAAAACACAAAAGAACGAAGAGGGTAATGAGTGCGGTTTTCGAATAAGAACAGTCCCTTTTCCGTGTGCGCTGCACCACGCTGGAAGATGAATACGGATGACATTTACGAGAATCTACCGTGTCATGCGGACGAAGCGCTGCTGCGAAACGGTAACCACCATCGTGGATCGCCGGCCGCCGGTACCTCGGCCTCGGGTGGCAACGAGGAAAATGGGTCCGGCAAGGTGCAGAACAACCTGGCGCTCAACAGTAAGGATATGTTGTACGCGACACCGTTGAAAAAATCCGAACGTCCCGCGAAGCTTCTGAATAACGGTGCCGGTGGGACGCCGAACGGGAACGGTTGTTCCGGTGGAGGAGGAGGCTCTTCCGTTGACGCCGATCGCGATGCGAAGATCATCAACGCCGAGCTGGAGGACAAGCGCATCCGAGACTTTCTGAAGGACACGTCACAGATGCACAAAAAAATCGAGCTTCACAAAACGTACCAAAGTTCGAACTTTTCGTATCTCGCGCGAAAGGAACACTTTGCCGATTTGGTGCAGCGGAATGTGAATAACAATGGGGGTGGTGGGAGTGGAGCTGTTGTCGTTGGTGACCAGCAAGGAGACGATCCCGATGGAGGAGCAAGAGACATATCGCTGGTGGGAGGAGGAGGAAGTGAATATAAGACGCTCGCAAGCGAAGAGGAAGACAACAATCTCGATCTCGATATAAACGAATCGCTTAACGAGCTCGAGGCTCGGTGTAACGAGAAGCTCGAGATGCTGACGAACCTTAATCGGAGTCGGGGGCTCCCCGGAAGTGCCACCGTCGAGCAGCGCTCGCAGGAGGACAACGAGCAGCAGGCGGCGGACGATGGTATGGTGGAGGTAGGCGCCGGCGTCGTACCGAAACCCTCGGCACCTCCACTGTCTGCGGTGCAGACGGAACGGGGTGTGAAGCGGGGTGGTGGAGCCTTTGGCAACGATCTTGGTGGTTGTGGTGGTGGGGGGGAACCAACGAAACGGCGATCATCAGTGCTCATCTGAACCGGGAATGGGTGTTGAAGAAGATCGCCATGTGTCTCGAGCAGAGGATCGCGAAAAAACCGGTTCCTCCGGTACCGACGGGTGGAGCAGGGGCGGCAGGGTTGACATCCGAAGGAGGTACAACGGCCACTCCAACGGTCCCGGGACCGGGTGGTTTCTTCGCCCGGCAGGCTAGTGGTGGTGGCGGAACTGTGGCTGGCATTCCACCGGATGGCTCAGGTGCTGCAGGTCATCGAGGAGGAGAGAATGGACCTCCCTCGTTGGGGTACCTGGTGCTCGGTTCGAACGGCTCGGGCAAGACGTCGATCTGCAACGACATCATCGAGGGTACATCCGGTACGAAGGGAATGCTGAATCGGCGTCTGCTGGCGTGCTACTTCGTTAACTCGCAGAATCCCGAGTGTCACAGTTTGAGCATGTTCATCCGCAGCATCATTCTGCAGATCCTCAGCCACTCGAGCTTCGTAACACAGGACACTCGAATGGGGCAGGAAATGGCAAACCTCTCCGGAACGGGTTCCGTCGAACCGAACGAAGAGGTGCTCGTGAACACAAGCAACGACTGTCTACCGGAAGCGGATCAGCAGCAACTGCTCAAGGTTACGGAAGAGGGAGGTGAGTCGAAAAATGCTACCTCCAGCGGACCGGAACACACGCTGCCGGCGGACGGCCACCCGTCCGAAGCGCCGATCGACAAGGAGCTGAAGGAGGCAATACGTACAGAAATGAAAATCAACGAACGAGTGGCGGAATTTTGTTCCGGTTCGTCGGATGGACGTAAGAAAGTTTCCCGCCAACAGTCGGAACCGGTGGAAAGTTTGAGCAGGGATCGGGAACATCCGGCCTATCCGTACAAAACGCACCCACCGCCGGTGGCGAAAAGTGTCGGTACGGATCCTCCCTCGGAGTCGGCAGTCGATGAGAAGGAGGAAAAATCCACCATGAGCCCCGGAAGGCCGGCGAAAGTTTCGAAAATTCCGATCGCCATCGGCAGTACGATTCGAAGTCCAAAGAAGGTGTTGTCGCCGAGTGGTGAGAAACAAGGGGACGAGGAGCGGGATAAGGCCACCGAGCAACCGAGAAAAGATAACGAGGAAGAAACCATTCTTGAAGGGGGTGGAGAAGCGATCGCCGAAGGGGATATGAGTGACATCAAGCTGGAAGACGAAGAAGCGGAAGGTGAAAAGAAAGAACCCACGGCGCAACCGCGGACAGTGGCAACAACGGAAGCAGGTCGTCCTATGGAACAACCCACGGAGACGAGGAAATCATCACGACCGGTTGAGAAACCGATGGAAACGAGCATTCCGCCACCGTTACCAAAGTCGAAAAACTGTCGGCAGGTGATCGCGGACGGGTATTACGAGATGTTGCTCAGCAATCCGGACATTTTCGAATCGCTCACCGTCGACAGCATCGAGAAGAATCCGGACGATTGCTTCAAGAAGGCGATCCTGTTCCCACTGCTCGAACTTTGCCCCCCGAAGAGCGCACTGCTGCTGCTGATCGATTCGATCGACGAGAACTACATCCAGGACGGGAACCTTATCTCGACGCTGAAGGGTAAGCAGGCGACGAAGAGCCGAAACATTGCGGAACTGCTGTCGAACCACATCCACCTGATGCCGAAGTGGCTGTTTATGGTGTGTACGGCGAAGAAGCAGAACAAAAACATCACCAAACTGTTCACCGGGTTCAAGAAGCTCACGCTGGACGATCTGCGCAAGTCGCACGTGGTGAAGGACGTGCAGCAGTACATCATCAACCGGCTGAACACGGACTTCCGGGGGATTAATCTGACCAAAGACATCATCGAGAGCCTAAACCAGCTTTACATCAAGTCGAACGGTTGCCTGCTGTATCTGTACAAGGTGCTCAATGGGATCCGGGAGAACTTTTTTACCTTTCGCGAGATTAAGCTCATCCCGTGCACGCTGAACGGTCTGTACCTGTACATCTGCCAGAAGTCCTTCAACAAGAAGCAATACAACAAGATACGGCCGATTCTGAACGTGCTGCTGGTGTGCAATAGCTACGTGGACAAGTACTTCATCTACAACTGCCTCCGGACGCACAACTACACGCTCGAGATGGAAGACTTCGAGCGACGGCTGGAGCTGATGCGCAACATCGTCGAGTACAGCCCGACGAACCCGTGCGCGTTGCGCATCTTCCACAATTCCTTCTGCGATTGGCTGATCGACGTGAAGTTCAGCACGAAGAAGTTCCTCTGCGATCTCAACGAGGGCCACGTGATGGTATCGATGTACTACACGGTCGTGGCCGATCAGATTTGCCCGAACAAGCTGCGGCTCTATCTGTACCATCTGATCAAGACGGGCGAGTACCTTACGAGCCGGAATGTCGATCTCGATCTGCTGCTGATCCTGCTCGAGACGAAGTCGAACCTGGCCGACTGCTTCTACACCAACCTGCTCAACTGCTGTGCGATGTGCGAGGACGAGTGCCGGAACGACATCAATCTGTCCGTGCGCACCAAGTATATGCTCGAGCGGTTCCTGAACGGTCAGCTGAACGATGACTTTATGATCTTCCTGAGTGACTTCTTCAAACCGAACCTCCCGACGGACTGTAAGGTGCTGAAGTTGCTGATCGAGACCGGCATCAACAATGCCGATACGGCCCTTTCGTGTGAGTCGTCGGCGATTAACTCACCGGTACTGTCCGATCGCTCGCAGAACATCGACTCGGAGCTAGCGGAGCTGTTGATCTCGAGCGAGAAAAGTTGCCAACAGGAGCTACAGAAGTCGATCAATCTTGAGCTGGAGTGCAATGGGACCCTCGCCGGGAGCAGTAGTGTCGGTGGAGGTATGATCGATGTCGCAATGCTGGGAGGTGCTGTGGGCCGGGATGGTGCTTCGGGTGCATCGGGACTGGCGCGTCATCGGTACAGTGCGGGCCCATCGCTTACCGGGGGTGACGGAGGCAGCAGTGCGCTCGGGGACTCCAAGTCGGACATACAGAACGATCGGGTCGGTAGTGGCGTACAGTGCGACATCTTCGAAGGGGAGATGCACAAAGGCAAGGCGCTGATACACATCCTGGCGAACGAAGGAAACCACACGCTGCTGGAACGGGCATTGAATGTAAGTATTGTTTTTCACTAGTTCCAAATAGATACTGAAAAAAATGTCGTTTCTAGAGAGGGAAGGGGTTTTTTAAATCACGGATCAACATTCGTGTATATGTGAATTGAAAGTGAAAAGAAAAGTTGGCCTGGAAATCAAATCGGAAAAGTTGAGTCGTAGATACAGTCGACCTCAAAATTGAGCGTACAACTAAAGGAGAATTGGTTTCTCTATCATAACTCGACGATACTCGACGATTAATTGGCATGATGCAAGCTTTTAAATGTACTTTTGCAGCAAATTTAAATGACAAATTAAGCGTACAAATTGTTTTACTCCAACTCGTTTACTGAATGCTTTTAACATCGCAAAATTCAGTGTACATGTTCGTCTTTGCTAAACTTAAACTTAACTTAAGGCATCAATACAAGCTTTTTGTCCAGTTTTATTTACACCGTTTTCGACCTCAGGTAAACATCGTTCAGCAAAATTCATTATTTGCCTCGAAATTCATCAAAATCACTCGATCTTTGTATGTATTGGGATCCCTTTGCAGAAACATTTGCAAAGATCATTTGAAAAAAACTAGACTTAATTCATAATTCAGGCATATTAAAATTTTATAATAAATTACATAACACGTAAAAAAATTATGTTAACGATTTACGATTGTTTACCATGAATTGTCAAGAGCGAGAACAGGAGAAGAAACAAACCCGGGCGATAACAACATAAATTGACATCGGAAATTTCAAATGTTTAGTTGGGCATGAACCACATTCATTTGCGTTTGAACCATGGTATAGATAGTAACAACAATTTACTGGACGTCAAATTGTTACTGCGGTTGAACGCCTTTGCAGAAGCAGCTG
>KE524913.1:10751-28369 GCA_000441895.2 Anopheles sinensis | reverse complement strand
GGAGAACTTTACAAAGAGTAAGAATTTTAAGTCTTTGTAAAGAAAGGTTCGTTTTGGTTATCATTTTTGTTTTTTTGGCTTCTCTTGTAGATGATTTAGACTGCGGCAAGATGATGCATCCGCACTTGAATCTTAAGTCACCGGACGAACTTCCACCATGCAGTTCGATACACAACCCTTCGCCATCGTCCGGCTATCCGAACAATCCGAGCTTGCTTATGCCAACCGGGGGCGGTGGGGGACCCATGCTGAATGCGTCCTCAACCAACTCCAACACAACAAGCTCGACCACGCAAAATAATAATAACTTTTATGAAAACACGATGCACTCCGACACGAGTAGCCTACAGAAGCGAAAGAGTGTCATCTCTAGTCAATCGACCGGTAGCAGTAACGAGGTTAGTATTCTTTCATTGTTTCAGGCAGAAAATGTGTAGTCTTTAGTGTCCAAACATCTCGAAAGAATTTAGATTTGCTCTGAAAGATCTGAGAACTGGCCCAAAGCTTGACCAATTTTATCTTGAACACCGTCCAAAAATGTTACTTTAATCACATAACCCGTCGCAGCAGGCACCGATGTCGTTCACGCAGCAACTGCAAAAACATTCACGCCATCATAACTCCAAGTCGCATCACATTGTCCAGCAGCAGCATCAGCCGCACCATCAACAGCAGGCGTCGGTTGCCAAGTTTGGTAGCAAAAAACATTCCCAGGTACTGCCGAACGTCGAGGAGTACCAAGCGAATATAGGTGAGTCCTTTTATTGTTATTGTTGCGTAACGATTGCATAATTCTTTCGTAAAAAAATTTTCGAATGCGAATTTCATTTGGTTTGGTTGTACTTTTTACAATTATTTCATTTAAATTCGTTAAATTATCTGTAGTTTACTGGGATTCCCGTTCTCACTAGTAACGGTTGGGAACTGGGTAGTTTGAATTTTTACGGACCTGCGCAGTTCCATTTCTTTTACGTAACTGGGTTCGGAGCTAGGTACGGCGGATCTTGCCCATCTCTATCCGCTTGCATAATTTCTTCAATACCACCTCTACACCGACTGATTTTTCGTCGAGAAGACATTTTGCGGACTACGAAACACAGTATCCTTTGAAAATGTCTTTCGCGTTACGTGGTGCTCGCCTTTTCGGCCTTTCTGGGCCAGCTACCCGTATGATCCAGTCCCGTGGTTATGCCGACGAAATGGCGTTCACTCTGGCAGCGGCCAACAAGGTGTTTTACGATGGTGCCAACATCCGGCAGGTTGATGTGCCGTCGTTCAGCGGTGCCTTCGGTATCCTGCCGAAGCATGTACCCACACTGGCCGTCTTGAAGCCGGGAGTGGTCACCGTTTACGAAAACGATGGGGCAGTGAAAAAGATTTTCGTTTCGAGCGGCACCGTTACGGTCAACGAGGACGCCTCCGTGCAAGTGCTCGCCGAGGAAGCCCATCCAGTCGAGGACCTAGATGCATCTGCCTGCCGGGAAATTCTATCGAACAGCCAGAATCAGCTTTCGTCCGCTTCGGGAGATGCTGATCGCGCCGAGGCTGCGATTGCGGTAGAAGTTGCCGAAGCCCTCGTTAAGGCTGCAGAATAAATTTGTACAGCAATCACTGTCCTGCTATCAATTTAGTCAATAAAGAAGATAAATGTGCTGAAATTCGTTTTCGTTTGTCATTTAATAAATTTACACTCTAACCAACCGTCTGTCTTACCCGCAGCATCTAACATTCGCATGAACCCCAACGATGCTGACCTGTTCGATCTGGGTTGCATGTCACCGTTGTACGCCACGCCGCCGCACTCGCCCAGCAGCGAAATCAGTTCGCCCGGCCAAAACCAACCCCCGTCGTCGCTGGCCCTGCTCGGAAAGCAGTTCGAGGAGATGAACATTAGTCTCTCGAACAACAGTACGATTATGAACCCGCACGATAATCACTTCGCCCGGGACACTCACATGCGCATCATTCTGGGCAACAATCAGAAGGAAGGCCAACACCAATCCGGTTCGGGAGCGGCTGGTGGTGGAGGGTAAGTGCCATTTCCCGGTCGCTTGTGGTTTGCTTAACCGCGTGTGTGTTTCTAACGTTTTCTTTTCTCGCGTTGCTTCGTTTTTTCCTAAACAGTAAATCATCGAAACGCAGTGGAATTGCAACAAACCCGGCAATGCGTTTGATTCGCAACCGGATCGATTCGGCGGCCCAGCTGATCCGACGCACCAACAACATGCTCTCGAGTGGCGGCAACAATCAGGGCTCGTCCAGCATTGGCGTCAAGTCGGGAACGTTCCAGTGGCGCAAGGAAAGTCAAATGTAATGTTCCGGCGGGCTGCACTAGGCAAAACATACAAACAGGGATTATAAAAAAAACACAGGAAGATTTCTACGCACTTCGACGAGATTATTCATCAATTTCAGGAGGAATGGTGTCACACAACAGCGTGTGAGGTATGACTGACGGTGGAGACTTCGCCTGCCGTCAAAGGACATTTTAAGCAGTAGTATCTTTCACGTGTACGAGAGATCCTTACGTGTAATTGAACAAAATCATGACATAATTTATGAGCTGTATCCAACGATTGAAAGCACCCACTGTGGACCTGTGTCCCTTTCATCGCAAGGGGTCCAAGGGGATCGATGGTGTGTGTACCTAACTGGGTCAGTATGTGATGATAGTGTGGCATTTATTATTAACAGAAAACAAAAAGGACACGCGCCATTATTGTGAACATACCCACTATATGGTAAATATATACATACATAAATGTAAGACTTTATTATCACCGGGTTGTAGAATTCAGGAAAACAAGGACCCTCTGCAAGGAGATCAGTCTAAATGAAGCAAAACGAAAAGAGGACATAAAAAAGCAATGCAAGGAAATGTATCGATTTCATCCAATGGCTTCCTCGATGCAAGAAGTTGCCAGGACAACGTGTATCGACATGCGTGAGTGTGTGTGTGTGTGTGTGCATGTGTGTGTGCTATTCGCAGTAGTCGGGGTGTTTGTTTGTGTTGCACACTCGAACGGAATAAATGAGGAGACGCGGATTTCCGATATCCATTTAATAGTTTTTTTTGTAAATGGAAATATAGAAATTTTGGGTTGGGAATACCTTTTCCTGATCGTGTGAATATTTTTACACAACAATAGGTTATTTATTTAAATGTCCTTTCATGCAGATGCTTCAAATAGACTTTTTTACACGAATTCAACCACCTGTGGCTTTGTTTTCGAATACTATCTTCGGTTTGAGGAAACCAGCACACTTAACACAAGAGTATTTAAGATTTTGCTTTGACAATCTGTTTTAGTTTTCTTATGAATATGCTTAGTAGTTCCGATATTTTGTGTACACCTCCTTTTTGAAACGGATCCTACACACACCACCAGGGATAGTAGACAAAAGAATGGCCTTGAAGGAGATAAGACGTGTCGCGTTGGTTTATTTTCATAAATCCTCTCAATCTCAAGACGGTTGTTATTTACCGCCCTCAGTGAAATGGCCAGTGCGCTCCCACGGATTGCATAGGCTAAGTACCAACGGGTAACCGAATCAATCTATTATATCAGACACCCGAAAGGTGGCAAACTACCGACGAAGAAAGAACTAGAAACCCAAAACCACAAAGCAAAAATTACAAATTATAGTAGTAAGTCACTTACGCGTCACTTGACGCCGTAGTAGTGTGCACGCAATGAAACATCCGCACGATTCAAAAATTCACCGTTGCCAGTAGGTTTAATGCCGCGAAAGATGTTCGAGTGACCACAGAGACAACCTGGAATCCTCCTACTCGATCAGGTTTACGTGAAACGAGATTACAATCGAGAGAAATGTTGGTCGAATCGAAAGTTATACGCAATGACACAGGACGTAGTGAGATAATCGGTGTGTACACCGTTTATTTGAACACGCGTTTGGCGTGTTGTAAGCATTATTTGATAAAATGCACAAACAATCGTCGTAGAACGCGATCAAAGCTCAATGTCGAAGAGGGTTTTACTCTAAGCAAAGTGTCGTTCGGAAGAGAGGAAACAGCGAAGAGACAGTAAATACTTATTCATTCTAGTCGAGATTTATTTCAAACAAAACCCCGGAATGCCAATTCCGCACGAAACCGATGCAGGTTTGATCGGACTGCTCTAGGAACCCAGTAGAGTTTTCTTCAAGTGGTTTCAGTTGTCTCACCTGTTGTTGGGGAGTTGTTCCTTCAGTTTAAGGATGGGCAGATATCGGGAAACGGAAACCTACAACATCATGGCTTTTGAGTGCCTTTCGATGCCGTGATGTTGAGAAACCGGGGGCAGGAAAAAAAACCCCAGTGTGTGTGATTTAACCGGAAACAAACGGTGTGTTGAAGTGTGAGTAGATGAGCAATGATTTTTAAACATCCTTTTCCGATGTTTGTGTGTGTGTGTGTTGTACTGTACTAGCCATATATTATTTATTATACATCCGTTTCGTAGGTACGTCTAGAACGGCGAGACACTGTTTTGTTTATTAATTCTTTTCTCGGTTACCTCTGCCCCCCTTTTCCGGTATTGTGTGCAAAGTTGCGTGTGAAGAGAGAAAGAAACGTTCGACAAGCACGACACTAGATATAGTAATAAAACGTGAATAATTCCTTTTATTTCAATGTAATTGACAGTGAATCTATAAAAGAAGAGATAGTAGTGTAAAACGAAATAAAACTTGATACAACTGAAGTAGAAACTGCTGAATGTGGGAAACCTGTCTCTTTGCTCGGTGTGGCTCAATTTACAGATCTTCATCCGAATTTTCCATGCGTCAGACGGGTTTTTGGCTTTTGATTTTTTTCCCTCAGAAAAACGTGATGTAAGAAAGAGGTAAGGAACAGATTCTTGGAACTGAAGCCGATTTTCCGAAGGATTCCCAAAATACCACAACAGTTTGTTATAGACGATGAAACAAAATAATAAAACCTCTGATTTGTCTAAATTGTAGATATTTCCATTATTGTTTTGATTAAAATTAGTCTTTTAGTTTTATATTTTCGCATGCATTGAAAAGGAATTGAAACTGAAAAATCTGCATCCGTCCTTCGAGGACGTATATTAGTATCAAAATATAACGTTTGTATAGGAAATAAGTAAAAAAAAAAATATTTACACGTCTAACCGACTTCTCAGTTGATCATCACTCGATGATCGGCTCGAACCGTTGCACCCTTTCGTACATATTATTGAAAGTTTCAACGTATTGTTTGAACGCAGCGGTCTGAAATAAAGAAAAGGAAATTGGTTACGGAATTTCTTCTAACAACAAGGCCCCCGAGTTCCCCGTTTTACCTCTTCCACTGGCTTCGGTTTGCGTCGGGGTTTCTTTGTGCGATCCTTTTTCTTTCGTGTGTTTCCGCTGCCGAAATCCGAATCGGAGTCCACCGGTTCCGGAGCATCACCTTCCCCTTCGTCGTCCTCATCGTCTTCATCGTCGTCCAAACCGAGATTGGCCAGGTAGATGTTCCTGTTCTTACGTCTTCGCCGTGGAACACGCGCGTAAGTGCGATGAAGTGTCTGGAAAAGGGGACAGGTTCAGGTTTTGGGAGTTCTTCTCTGTTGTCCTACGTTTCGGATCACACCACTTACCGATCGGTCAATGTGGGATTCTTCGGGTGTATCGAAAAGTACCACTTCCGGCTCATTGCCATCGTTGGGATGCTGCTTTGCTGGCACCGTCGTGTTGAGTCGTTCGATGGCGGAAATATCCGGCGCTTCCAGTGCGATACCATGTTGCCCATGCGGCGTCCTTTCCACCGCCAATAGCTGGGTGCCCTTCGACGGCCCGGCGCTTGGTGTGTTTGCCGTTGCCGCAAGCTGACTCAACTCTGCCCGCGGTGTTGAGGCAACGAACTCGCGAAGCGTATGCGATGGTCGCCTCGTTGGGCTTCCGAATACGCGCAGCTTCACCGTCGGCAACCGGGTTGGACCGCCGCCGGACGTCGATGGCGTAGGTTTCGGCTGCTGGCGGAAGATCGGTTGCTTGGGAATGAACTGCCGTACTTTCGCCAGACTTTGCTTCAGCGTGTTGGACGAAATGTTCGCTGGCAGCGGAAGCGTCACCTGGGTGGACTCTTGCGAGCGTTCGTCCTCGTCAAAGCCGAAGCAATTATCGATGCTGGCGGAGGAGTCGGCGGTACTTAATTGGCCATCCTTCACCACTTCGTTGGCCCCGACATCGAGGATGGGGTGGGCGGAATGATTTACATCTTCCAACACATTCGATTCCGGTTCCGTGTGCTCGGCCGTGTCCGTGGCAGGCGGCTCCTTCGTTACCCTCTCCTGCTCCTCCTGGCGCTCCTTGTTTGTGTTTTCGTACTCCAGCTTTCGGCGAATGTTGTTTTCCCCGGCAACTGGGGCGGTTTCTTTGGCCGCCGAAGCGATACCACGATCGGCCACGGCCAACGGCGAAATCAGTGGACTGGTGCGCTGCGGTAGCGGGACAAAGTTGAGCGGCATCAACGGATTTCTCGTTGCGCCATGCGTCAACCGTGCCGGGAGTATTATTACGTCCGACACTTTCGACGGTTGCTGCGACGGTTGCTGTAGCGACGACGACGACGACGGCTTCGCCTGCTTCGGTGACGATGGTGGCGAACAGTTCTCCACGTTCGAATCGTTCATGACCGCCTGCATCTCATCGATCATGGTCCGGAACCGATCGCTGCTCTGATTAAAGCATTCCACCGTGCGCTGCTGGTCGGTGGTGAGTGGCGACGGGCACGAAGCCGTCTGGCCGGTGACGTTCGCGCGGTGAATTTTGTTCACTATATGCAGCGAGCGGTGGAAATCCTTCTTCGAATCTTTGTACCATTGTTTCATTTTCAGACACGCTTCCTTGACATTCGTCCTATGCTCCGGGCAGTTCTGCAGCCCCGGTATGGCCTTATTGCGGCGCAACGAGTTGATGAGCCTCTTGCTCATTTCCATTTTTGCCTGCAGTTTAAGGTACATGCGTTCCAGTTCGCGCATTTCCTTATCGTTCACTTGACTGTTCGATGCGGGACTATTGAAGGACCGGTCGGTTAAGGTTGGCGCTATTTGGCGTGCTCCGGATGGTGGTTTACGACGTTCCGTGACGAGTGAAACCGGAGCGTTCGATGTCGGGGGTGCGTTGCTGCCGTTATTATCCTCCACCGCGAAGAAACTGTCATAGCTGGGAAGCATTTCTTTGTTCCGTGGCACGTAAGACGTCCGAGGGATGATGATATTGTCGTCCTGCAGGCGCCACGGAGAAACGGGATTGGATGGTGGAGTTGGTGCCGGTTCGGTCGGTTTATTCATCGGTGTAGAAGTCTGCGGTTGTTGTAGAAGTGCTGAACCATACTTTAACTTCTCTACCGTCGGATGTTTAGGGACAACGGGTGGTGCTTGGTAGGGCAAATCTATGATCTCGTCCCGATCGTTCTCCCCCCGTCCCCCTCGGTCCACGATGGGCTGAGGTGTCGCCGGAAGCTCTAAATTGACCACATAGTCGACGGTTACGGGTGGTTTGACCGGTCCACCGCCGATATGTTTGATCACATTGGCCAGCTGCTTCCGATTGCAGCCGAACGGATTGTTATGGCCCGGTTTCCATGAAACGGTACTTTTACCCACCGTCGCCACCGGTTTCTTTTTCTTCGCCGGCTTTGCAGCACCGGTCTTGGGTTTCGGTTTACGACCCGGTTTTTTACGCACCTTCGATTTACCCAGCGTTTCACTCGTTTGGCTACAGGACTGAAATTCGTACACATCCTCGCCAATGTCCTCTTCCTCGATGGCGTACGACAGAGGAGATGGTTTAATCTTCTTCTGTTCTTTCTTGCCACCCGGAGGAAGCAGCCTATTCCCATTGGTATCGGTTTCTGAGCGGTCTGCCGGGAGGCTGCTCTCAGTGGTTGGAGCGGAAACAATAATCTGCGGTTTGGTTGACAATGATAAGCGGCTGAATCTACGTTTCCGTTCGCTCACGTTCCGATTCCGTTCGGAACTGTGTCTCTCTAGACTTGCGTCAATTTCCGTGACTTCCGGGTCGAGGTTAATCGGTTCTTCAGCAATCGGACTGGAAATGACAATCTCCCGGTCCGTCGACTTCGCTCTATTGGAGGAAGATAAACGGCTTGATCGTCGTTTTGGCTTCGCGCTGTTACCATCAGCACTGTGTATATTTGAATTTGAGTCCATTTCCACCGATTGTTCGGAGTGTGCGGGTTCCGGATCCCCGGTGATATCAATTTGGGATTTAGCGGACAGCGACGAACGGCTTTGACGCCGTTTCTGTAGGATATTCACTTGATTTTCATCGGTACTGTGCGGTTCGGTTTGGATTTCCGTTAGGTCCGGCGGTTCTAGGACGCTCGGTTCCGGATCCTCCGCAATGGGGCTAGATATAACAATCGGCCGGTTGGTCACCTTTGTCTTTGTTGTCCGTCTATTTCCGCCTAATTTGGAACCTGCGGGTTCCGGGTCTTCCGGAATGGAGCTAGAAGACAACGATACACGGGTCGATTGTCGCTTCTGGTCGCTAATCGTCCGGTTGTTGTTCGGCTTGGGACTAATGGGTTCTGGATCTTCCGCGATTGGACTAGCGATAACATTTGATGGTTTGCTGGCAAACGTTACGCGATCTGATCGTTTCTTTTGCGCGATCGTTTTTCGAGCCTCACCGAGCGCACTCTGACGATGATTATCATTCATCATTGCATCCTTTGGCGCCCCGGGATCATAATATTTGAGACTTTTCAGTTCCGTCTCTGTCAAGGCTGGTCCAACGCGTTTTACGGATACGATGAGGGCTTTGAACGGATCTATCGGTAACTTTTTCGAAGCATTACCGTCCGGTTTCGGCACACTCTGTATGTGCGTCGTGGTTGTTGAAACAGTTGCTTCGATCGTCTGATGCTCTGCGATTTCTTGGGCGGTTCCCTCCTCTCGATCCACCGATATTTCCACAATCGATACGTGATCTTCTAGGACTTTCTTCGGTGGGGATACGCCCGTGTCCGGAACAGAGGATTCTTGCTTGCGCTTCAACGCGTTCGAGCGTCTCGTCTGAACGTTTTCTGTAGACATTTCGATCGCATTCGTTTGCGGTTCGATGGCACCAGCCTTTGTGCGGGTCGCTCTGCGACGTGTTTGTGTTGGGTTCGGCGGGTTTTGTGATTTTAGAGCCACGCCGCTATCGTTAGTGCTTCCGTCCAGCGAAATGATCGAACAGTCGACAATGCTGATGGTATGGCGTTGTTTTGCGGTCTCATTTTGCTTCACTGCCGGCAGGTTTTCAGTACGTCTTGTTTTTGTTCGCCTTGTAATATTGCTAAAACGTTCCGATGGTGAGTGGTTGCTTCTGGTTATTGTTTTTCGTTCTTTATTGGCATCTTCTGATCCATTTATTGATAAATTTATGCCAGCGGGACCTACAATTCAAAATGCGGATATGAAAAAGAGTTTGTTGAACAAATTAATACTAAACATCAATTACCTGTACAACCGTAACGGCCGAGCTCGGCTAAAGTTAGTTTTTTAAGGATTACGGTGCATGGGATAATTTCAGCAGTATCGAAGTTCGGGTCAAGTTCCGGCGGTGGTGTACCATCCCGGACCAGAATTTCTCCTATCGAATTTAACGACGCATAATCAATCCGGGATGCCCGTCTCGGACGGAGCGTTGCGCTTCCGTTTTTTGTTGTCGTTGGCGGCATTTTTGAAGCCCACAAACGCGGGCGATTGCGCGTCGGTAGATTTCACTTCCAAAAACAACACTGCAAAACACTTTTACTTCAAAAATACACACTGGTCCGGATTTCCGGGGTGATATTGAAAACAAGTAAGAAATATGCTTCTAAAAATAAAACGCAATTGTAAGTAATTCTTGGTAAAACACGTAAAAAAGATTCGATCGCCGCAAAGTGCGTCTGAACAGACGAACGTTTTGATTTTTTCTGGCGTTTGTTCGAGAAATGAAGGTGACAGCAGTGTTGCCTGAAAAAGCCAAATATTTACCATACGACCAAGGTTAGTTGTACAAACTTCAAACATCTTGGTCAAAATGTGAAATAATAACGGAAATAGCAATTTTGTTGAAAAATTGGATTGTCGTGATCGAATTGAACAATAGAACTATGAAATAGAAAGTCTTTTTAAAACAAATAACTTTGTACATCAAATGAATATGTTGGTTTCCGATGTAACTATGTTCACCAGGGTGGGTACATTCTATCTTGATTTCGGAACGGTGAACCTAGCTCCGACAACAGTTATATTTCAATATTTGAAAGATGCGTTACGAAAACGAACGAAAGAACACAATTTGAAGTTACTGAAGTAAGGGGGGCTAAAGTAAAAGTAATGGTTACATTTATTTTATCAACTAATGTGACTATTTACAAGTTTTACATAGTTCAACTAGTGAAAGATGAGTTAGTCCTAAACCATATTGATTTTTTCGTATACATGTTCATGCCTTCCTTCAGCCTTACTTCTTCGCTTACTTTTGTCACTTTGGGCTGTAATGGCCGGTTCGTAAATCGAGGCACTGTTAAGTGACACCAGGCCCTTCTCCTCCGGGTGATGCGATGCACGCAGTACATTCAGCACAATCCACGCCACCAGTGGAACCAGTGCCAGTGCGACCGGAATCAGAAACAGAACCATCAGGTCCACGTACCCACCGTGAGACTCCTCCATCGGGGTTCCATTGGCGTGCAGCAGATTAACGTACGCGTCGGCCATGCTTACCCCACCGTAATTGATGCCGACGCATACGTAGATGCCGATGTCCCGTTCGGACGCACTGTACAGGATCAGCTTGCTGAGGTAGACATCGTGGGACAGCAGTTTCTCACCGGCCGAAGGTAGTAGCTCGTAGAAATTCTCCAGATACCGGATCGATTTGTTCTGGTTGAAGCTGTGCTCGCCGAGCTGCTTGTTGATGCGTCGGAACCACTTGATGGTCGGCTGCACCTTGCTGTGCACGCGACACTGCAGCACGATCTGCGTGTCGACGATGGCCGTCGTGTTGGCCGGCAAGTTGTCCAGCAGCTCCGGGGCCGGAATTGACTCATCAAGGAACGACTCTGTAAAAAGGGATGGGCCAATGTCATATCAATGGAGGAACTCAACCGACGCAGTGGTGCGACTGGTAATGGTCCTACTCGTCACGATCAGCTGGAATGTCCTCACCAGCTGAATATCCAGCTGGGTCTGATTGTCCGTCCGGTAGGGGTGAATTGTGCAGCGGTACAGTCCGGCATCCGCTTCGGACGCGTTCTGTACGGTCAGCGTAACATGGCACCGTTTGTCGCCGCAATTAAGTGGATGCCAGTCGTGCTCATCCAACTCGGCCCGGTTGCTGCAGGCCATCTGATGAAAGCCTCCACCGCAGGGCTAAACAATACGAACAACGAGGACGTCGATGGAGAACATTGGAAATGGATTGCAAAAACTCACTCCACGCGGGGTGCTTTCGTTTAATGCCATACCTTGAAGTACCACTGCACGTCGGACGAGTTCATGTGATACGCATGATGCTCCTTGATACCGCACGTCATCCGCATGTCGCTACCGGCGGGACACTGCTGCACATCGAGAACTGTAACCGGAAGGAAGTAGTAGTTGTGTTTAGGCACCGCAAATGGCTGTCCTTTCCGTCGAACCTGGGAACTTACTTTCGAGGTCGGATGTGGAAGACCGGACGGCGGTTACCGAATGCGCCGGTAGGTTGACGATGTGCAAAAAAAGCAAAAACTACCAAAGCGGCACCAATGGATGCATTTTCAAACCTTTTCATCCACTTCATGACGATATCTGACGTGTTCGTTTACGGCGCGGAAAAGGCATTTTCTAAATAACGTGTTGGTTACTTGGATTTCGGCGTCGACTAGCTCATCGACCGGATGGACTCTACTCGGACGCTGCAAAGAAACGTGGCGTGCAAAGTAAAAACTGGTTACAAATCTGTTAACACGTGGTGAAAGTGCGCTCCTTTCAGTTGTAGCGAGGGAAACTTCTTCTCGCGGGATAAGGATTTCAGTATTTTCACTCGTACATTTCTTTTTCGTACGTGCGGGGAGCAGTTGAATTTGCACCTTTTTCTATCGCACTGCAAGGTGAGTAATCAAACTACGAAACATCCATTTATCACTCAATCATCGAGCGTGTTCAAATGTAAACATTTGTAAGTTGTTTTATTTTCGCATTGCAGCGTGAAGCCATAGAAAATATGTGAAGAGCTGCTCAAGGTTGGGATTATTTATAATTCGTAGCATTCGCGGCAAACATTCCGATCGTTTTAGATAATGCTTGTGTTTACGAATGAACGCTTCTGAAAGAGTTGTTTTGAAATAAAATATTTAGGGACAGATTTAATCTTTTCACGAAATCATCAAACTGGAATGTGCTTTGGAATTGGGAGTGTTTTGCCTTACGTTGTTTAACATTTCGCTCCAGTAAATACCTAGAAATCCAAGATGTATTTCACAATTCATTTCATAAAAAATTGTATTAAATTATTTTCATACGCAAACGGTACTTTTTTTATTGTAAAATGATTTGTAAACAACAAACTCAAAAAATATGACAAAACTGCGGTAGTACGAAAGACATTTCTTTATGTCTCAAAGAACGTAGACGTGAACGTATGCTCTGCACTTCAGTGAAAATAATTTATTTTCATATTTGAAATCTTTGTAATTAATAATTTATATCCAACTTGTTGAAACACATAAATTTTACGAAAACAGCTAAAACACAAGAAGCGAATACTTCCTAATTTTAACAAAATTTGATTGTTCAAAATTACAGCATAATTGGAACTTCAACTAGGTTTGTTTGTCGTCAAGTTTTTGGAAACTCTTTTTTTTCGTACGATAAAATGCGTACACAATAAGCTGTTATGAATGTCTCTCGAAAATTTATTACAAGCTAATAAAATGCATTACTTTGAGTGACTTATGGGGTTTTTAATTTGCAGTACATAGCGACTAACCGACCAAATGTTAAGGTTTCTGCTAGAATCGGGGCCGTGTTTTACCCTGGTGTCGCCCACAACAACCGTACATCGGAGCCGGAGCAAATCACTTCTTAAGACGTTTCCAGCGCCCATGGTCCGGACCCGGGACGGATGTCGAGACGGCGCTACAAGAACACTCTAAGCACCATTATTTCTCATTCGAGTAATGCGAGTAAATTCATTCGGAGCAACATTTCCTGAAAGCACCGGAGAAGTGCGGCCCAGGTTAAAGGGAAGATAATTTCCACCCGCCGGACGGTGTGGCGGGAGGAAGACGCAGTGAGCAGGACGACGGTGAGTTTTCTTTATTTTCCCCAGTTCACAGTCGCCCATTTTCCTGTTGCTGGTACCCGGGACGAGGAGGTCCTAACGGGTGGGGTTTCGCTTGCACTTGAACCAGTTGGACCATCCAGCCCATAAATCAAACACTTGTTTGGTTTCTCTCCAGTTTTATGCTTGCAGACGAAGACGACGACGCCGACGACTGAATCTTCGTCCCAAACCTCGCGGATCGGTCCCATGCCGGTCGGGCGGACGGGCGGGTGCGTTCCGGGCTCCGGAACCGTACGCTAGGGAACACGGAACAAAGTCCTTCTGCAAATCATTATTTATACGATTCGCAGGATTTTCGCGCTCCGGACTTGGGCCAGGGTTTTTTTGCAACCTTTCGTTGTCCGCGACCGACCACGGCTTGGGGTCAACTGGGTGGAAAAACGGGGGGAAAACTTAAGAAAATGGGCACAGTTACCGTGAAGGTGATAGCGAAAGCAACCCAAGACAAATGGTAAAGTGCGAGAGGAACTACTTTCGTGCGCATTATCCTACGGGAGGTTTTCTGGGTGGTGGTTATTCATTCTTCATAAGTTTTGAGTTTTTCTTACCGAACGCGCGTTCAACAAGGGTGGAGTAATATTTCCGTGATGGTGGGGGTAGGGTTAGGAGTTGAAATTTATGGAAAAAGGAAAAGAAAGAAAAGCTGCTTTGGATGAGGGCCAGCTGCAGCAATATGCGGTTTTAAAGTTTGCAGAATTTTGAAATGCTTGGTTGGTGTAGTTCTTGATGAAGCATTTAATTAATGGCTTGGTTGTTGCAAAACAAAAAAGGAAATGTTTATGGAGTTACACTGGTTTTCCAACTGATTGTCTGGTAATGAAAAATACGAGAAGCAAATGTTTACAAACAATGACTTTTGGAAGTATTTTTTTTTATTATTAGTGTACAACCACACCTTTTTTCACAAAAGAAACAAACTAAGTCGACAACTTTTCCTTTAAATTCCCCCTTAAGAACATCATAGTGATAATGCTATATTTATAAATATTTTTCTTTACAATAGAGCTTTACAAAGCAGCTTAGCATTTGTAAAATTTCTAATACTTCTTTCTAATATTCTTTCTCAACACTAAAATTCATTGCTTTAGAACCATGCCAATACGCTTTTCAGCGAACTATTTGACTAGTCTTCTTGTAGAAAATACGTTTTTTTTTCGTTTTTTTAGAATACCTTGATCTGTAAACGAATGCATACCTTTTGATGCCTTGACCTTCAATTGGTTAGCGTAGAGAAATCAGATCGGTTTAAAAACAAGTAATTTAACATTTTAGCCCAAAATAACAGTGTGCACTAGAGCAAACACAAACCAATATATTCAAACAGTAATACATTCTAAACGATGAAAAATTACGTCGTTTCTCGGCACTGAAGACAAGGAAAAGTTTAAAAATATCAATGTTGGATCACATGTTGGAAAACATTATTTTTAGAGGCATCCCAAAAAGCAAATTGACCGCTGCTTGATTGTGTATTAACACCATACCCCATGAAACTCAACTGTTCTAGTGGAATAAAACTCTTGTTCAAAAGCACCGAAACGTACAGGTGGCTAAAGTAAACTCTAAAAGTCCTTCAGTTCGTACACGCCAACGATGAAGTAGAAATGAGCGTCAAGGAATCGATGGAAGAGTTTTAAGCTTTTGGAAAGTTTTTCGTTAAATTTTTTGCACATGTAAGGTTCACTTTTGATCATAACGCAACGGTAAGATGAGATGGATATTGAAAGGTATGATTTGATGCAGCATCTTCTCGGTAAGGTGGTTTCTATTCATTATTCTATTATCATACCAAAAGAACGGAAACACCAATAAATCATACACAACTTCGACGTTCGTCTCACGCGGAACAGCTTGAGGTACACTTTTACGATGGAACGTATAAATGTAAATATTTTTCCAACTTTTGTTGGTTACGGGGTTGAGTAAGAGGTTGGCAGAATGGGAGAAATCTTGAGCGGAAGCATCTGGTTCCCGACGCTAGCAAAACACGCTTGGTTTGGTTGTTTTTCGAATGCTCTTTTACATCATCTCTTCTTGGCGGTAAGTTTTGCCAAGGTTAAAAGTGGCTCGAGGTTTACGTTCTACATAGTAGTTCAGGAAACCTCATCGATCGCAAGAAGAACGAGTACCAAATAGGGATGGAATCGCTTTGAAAAGTTTTCAGCTCCTACCGCTGACACATCGGAAATTTCCTTCGAGGGCAGGACTTTCCGAAACCTTTGTGGAAGGACAGCGACTGAGCACAAGAACTTCTGGAAGGACATTTCGAATCTCGAATGGAGCTGTTACGAATCGGTGATTTTTCTTCGGTTCTGAATTAGCTAATTTCTCAATTGGGTAAACATGGGTACGAAGTTTTTCCAAGTGCTCGTAGAATGTTCAGGTGAAGACGAAAGTATTTACTTGGATGGAAAGCAGGATAGAAGTATAGTCCCGATGGGCGTTTGGATTATTAGAACTTTTCTTATATACGTTGATTTCGGCTTTAAACATAAAATTACAAGAACCCAATGAAGTAATTTAATACTTTCTTGCACGTTTTGCTTTGGTTTTGATTTTAAATTCTGATAAACTAACTTTCCTATTTACCCAGTTTTTGCATTCAAAGGGATTGCAAGCCTCGTGCCGCTCTTGACTCATTTCTCAAATGTGTTTAGCAGAGGAAGATACAGAAGAAGATGAAGATTATACTAAGTAGGTTTTAAACTTATGCATCGAAACCTTATAACCACGACCGTTGTTCAGAAGGTTATAATGACTGAAAAAGAATTTAGCACTTACCGACGTTTAAACTTCAGAAGTACAAGTGAATAAAAACGGCAAGCAGCAGCAAAAGTCAAAACAAGGACAATTCCCAGAAAAACATTTCATTTCATTAAATTGAAGGAAAAAGATTACGAAAGCAAAATAGATATTTAATAGGTTTGTGACTGTGTCAGGTTGTCCAGAAGCGTGCCTCCTTTTACAAGTGAAAGCTTACCACGGCGTGGAAAGCAGCACAAGACATCGCCATTTTACAGAGCTCGTAGACTTTAGATTCCGGGAAATTGAACGCTCCAGCATGCAAGACGCAGAAGTAAGACGCCGTAGAGTGGTTCGCCAAACCCAAAAACTCATTCTATTTCATTTTTCACCGTTTACTTAAAGCATGGAGCAGAGTTTACACACTGTAATAACACAGTGATGGCGGTGGCAGCAGTACAATGCAGTCGGAGAGATAATGGCGGAGGAGGAAGAAATTAATAATTGATATGGGACGAACTTTCCAAGCGAAGATCAGGCCGCCCGGCAGGGGGAAAGGGGACGCAGTAAAGTGGCTACGGGACAGAAATGTCAGTTGCATAATAGAAGAAGTTAAACAGTTGCTAATATTTTTCTGAGTATACCGTTCCTTTCCCTGTTTCTGCCGGTTGGTCCATCCAAGTAGCTCTCTCTCAAGCACGGAAAGAGAGCGAGAGACCGACTTTTACGGAAAAGGATAAATTATGCACCGCTTATGCTGAGGGCTGGTGAAGGAAAACGTTGTTTTTCTCGGCAAAATCATCCAATACTGTCGTCGATGTGCAGTTTCCTTTCTCAATTCCAGGGTCGCTGCAAAAGTGTGCAAAAATGTCAGCACCCTCTATTCTGTGAACGCTTTTTTCCATCACCGCCGTCATCAACACCGCCTCACAGTGCGTTAGTTTATTCAAACTTTAATTTATTTAATTATGTGCATTTATTGTTCGCATTGAATTCGCAAGCATTCAGAGTCTGCCGGAAAAAAGTGTGCAAGAAGGTTAAAGATTGTCAGCATCAGGCGTGCGGAATTTTCCTTTCTGGGTAAGACGGATTGCAGCACCAGTTTTATTGTTTTTACTTTGCACAGAAATTAAACAATGTGGATCCGAGGAGGATCTTCAAGCGAAATAAACTTATAAGTGCACAGTAATCCGTACCTTTGGAGGAAATGATGTCACTTGAGGATGCTCTCCAGGGGAAAAGTGTCAGCGATTATGACCAAAATACGCACAAAACGCAATACCATAATATCCGATTGGGAGAAAAAGTTCGTACAGTAAATCATTGATGAATAAATTTTCCACCTTGCCACCTATACATAAATGGCTGTAAAATATTACTATTTAACTAACTTTTCAATGGAGTACTCGATACAACGATTCTTAAACAGAATACGTTGCATAAAATAGCATTTGAGTTTTGATTATATGGGTATAAAATAACATTTGCTTCTTCAACAAAGTCGCTCATTGGTTGTCGCATTATTACAAAAAAGA
>KE524908.1:423592-437297 GCA_000441895.2 Anopheles sinensis | reverse complement strand
AGTTTAAGAAAGCTGAATCAATGACAAAATAAAACCATAATAGTGAATGTTATTTTTCTCTTAAATTAATACTCACTTGAGTTGTTAACCATAACCACATTCATACACACCATTATTGTTCCAATTACTTACAAGTTTAGCTTATGTAGCGTTCTAGCTACAACCAATGTTTGTCTAAGAACAGAAAAAACTTGACGATAACATCGTTTTGCACCTAACGACAATGCATGATTTATAAACTGACACGCCAGTACATAATTTCACTTTAGTAAGGTGTGCTTTCTTCGATCGATCTCGAAGGTAAACG
Organism: Anopheles sinensis; assembly: GCA_000441895.2. Taxonomy (NCBI): domain Eukaryota; kingdom Metazoa; phylum Arthropoda; class Insecta; order Diptera; family Culicidae; genus Anopheles; species Anopheles sinensis. The sequence goes on along the minus strand of KE524908.1, from coordinate 436,990 downwards.
AAAGCGGAAAATCGCAGCGTGCTTTATTTTGACAACGGGTCCACCAAGGCAAGCAGTTGCTCAATTGTTGCATATTTGCCCGCCTATTACTGCCCGCCGAAAGGTTTTGTAAACGAGCTGACAAGGTATATATATCAAGCTAAATTTTTTTTTACACCTCTGTAGTGATACAGCGTTTTACAGATGATCTCGTAACATAAACAACATTATTTGCAAACAACACTTTCTTTCAAGACAACAACACATTTGAAGTTCTAACGCGAACGGCGCTGTCAGTCAGTATAACGGCACTACTCGACAGGGAGCGCGTAACTTGACATTGCTAGAAAGGAACTTGGCAATGAGACGGGCTTTCTGGACTCACCTGGAAATTTTGCCGGTCAAAACCGTCAAAACGTTTCATATACAGGCTGGCCCCGTTTTACGGCACCTAATGGGACTGTGACAGCGCCGTGACAGCGCCGTTACAGCGAGGCCAGGGCCCAAAAATTTCCATGCATGAAACATGTTTCCTACGTTTATAATACCTACTCAATGCTTCCGTTTATAAGTCCATGTTCGAATCTTCTGTCATAAAAATTGCATTGAATCGTATGAGTAAAGAACACGGCACGCTACTATAAACCAGCTTCGAACGATTTGTCAAACGACGTTAGGCGAGGCCGAGTAACGGCGGGGCCAGCCTGTATTTGATAATTGTAGTTTTTTTTTAAATAAGCGTCATAAAGCTTTACTTAAATGAAACATCATCATTTTTCATCATAACGATCGAAAAAGTATTCAAAACATATAAAATTTTTACTTTATTAGCAACTTAACAGTTTCACAGATCATTAAAAAGTATAAAACTGCAAAAAGTATTGTAAAATCTAAAAAAACTGCTCTTCGCAGCTCAAAGCTCGTGAAGAAGCAGCTAGAAGCGAAGAAGAAAAAATAAAAAAGCTATAAGAACCACTAATGCGGCCATTGTGCAGGGATTACTTGTCTACTTCTTCAGCTGCTACAACAGTAGCACAAATTTTACTTACGAAAATTTCTACATCATAGACTCAACTTTCTTAAGGATCAAAAGAACTAAGATTTGGTTTTTACTTTCCCGTTATTTCTCGATTCTGTGTTTTTACTCACCCAACCAATAAATCTTCTTGCATCTTCTATTACACATAGTAAGTCTTATAATAATCGAAATGTGTCTTATTTGGTAGAACTTACCAAATCTTTCTAATGCTTTCATCGGCCCTCGTTTAAAGCTTTCATCAGCCATTTTTGAAGCACATAGTCGGGTGGACAAAAGATTTGCTTGTGATACCGACAAACACGCAGAAAGGGTTCACTTCAATACGATCTGGTTGAAGATCAATGAGTCTATGTTTTTAGAATTTGTGGAATTCGAAAACCCACAAAACAGTCCCTTCTCAGACCTACTCGACCAAACGCATTGCAAGGAGGTAGCGAGCGAGTTGAATGTCGTAATCATGAATGATGGTGCAATCGAATCCGCGGAAGGTGAAGTACCTCGGCAAGAAAAATGTCGAGTACCCGAAGATGGTAGTTTTTTTACACAAACGATCGAACCTAACTAGGCCTGAAGTGGCAAATCTACTTTGAGGAATTGCATCCTTTAACGTTATATAGGTTAATGTTAAGTCGCATTAACAGTGCAAGGAATCGAGGTCGACGGTGAAGGAGCCATAATTTCGCAACCTACAAAAATTACAAACGAATTCAATTGCATCTTTATTGATTTACATTGAACACCCATTAATATTTTCAATTAAGTTTGTAAACGCTTAAGAAAATAAAGCAAAAATCAAGCGAATGAAAGAATGCAATGGCAAAAATATGTGCTGAACCAAACTCGAATGAAAGAATTGATACCCTGCTGAGCTGGTATGGAATACACATGTTACATTTTATTCATCAGAATACATAATCAGAGATGAGATAAAACATTAATCGTAGTAGCTACATGAATTCGTTTCTCATATCCGATTGCGCACAACGACGATGTTTCTGATGTTCCATTCTTAAGCGGCAGCCTTGCATGATTTCGCTACCTGGCCTTCACGGAATCCGTTGCGGGAACGACGAAACACCACTTTTAGGTAGCGCATCCGGCCGGTGCCAGTAGCCTTACGTCGCTTTGCCTTCTCTGACCATTTATCTGTAAAAATTAAACAAACATCACAATTAACCTTAAGTCATCCACTATAGAGAAGCAGTTGTTCAGCATCTTATTTTCTACAATTTAAGATGATCCTCTGTAACCTCTTTTGCTTAATTTATAGAATAACTGTAATATAACTAACTGCATGAGTGAGATTGAAAGACTCGTTTTCTATGAGAAGTTCATTCATCGATCATTTCTAACGATTGGGGATACAACTAAGGGTACTTACAGGATCGGACTTTCGCTGCCGGATAGCCGCATTGAGAACAAGTATGCTTCTGAATGTGGTAAGACGATCTACCACAGCGGCGGCACAACGTGTGGGACTTGTTGCACCGCTTACCAAAGCTAGAAGTGCCCTTGGTCTGAAAAACAGAAAGTGTTTAGTTAGTAGGCTATGCTTTTGGATCCGTAACTTAGGAATAACCGAATAACGGACAAAAATAATAAGCCCATTTCAGAGCAGTTCGATGGTAAAGTGTTGTTGAACGCTGAAACAATCGAGGATAGCGATATTTGTTGTGAACTTCAAATCGATCCAATTTGCAGCCTGATTGTGCATATCCTTAGACGAATAGCGGTAAATTTCCACTTAGCGTACACGAGCCACAACAATGGAACAAAATATCTCTTCAAAATGAGCTGCATCAAACATTAATTGATTATGACTTGTTTTGTAAGATGTTTTTCTGAAACAAAAGAGCCAATTTTCAAGATATAAGTTTGAATACGTACCATTTTGAAGTGTTAATATGGTAGTAGAACTTCTATGATGATACGTTCACTTCAGCAACCAAAAACTGAAAGAAATTTGGAAATAGTGTTGGCAGAAACGGGATTTGGAAGAGCCGAAGATTTGATCTCTTGACGGATTATAAAGGATTGGATCCCATTTGACGGATTCGAGGCAGGTTTGATTCGTTTGGGATTTTAAGCTGATTTGATTTCATTCAGCCCCTTAGCACGGACTTCGATCCTAGATATCGGTTCGAATTTTCAATTTCATTTGGGATTTTATAAAACAACGTTGCGATTACCGTTACATCGTCGGTTGACCACGGTAACGTTTTCTCGTACGTGAAGCGTTACTATTGTTACTGGACAGATCAAGAACAGAGCATTTGCTACCTTTTGCATACATTCTGGCGCAGTGAACTTTCACACATAGTCGAGAAATGTTTGAAAGTGGTTCGGAACTTGGATAATTAACTTGAATGCGAATTGTCTAGAAATGTATGAAAGCGGCTCGAAACTTGGAGCCAACTTGAATTGAAGCGTTGGGTAACGCAATTTATGTTATAATTACATATGATCAAATCAAATTTATTGTAATCACTGACAGAAAGTTAACGATTATCATTTGTTCCAAGGTTAAAGTTTAGTTCATAGAAGCTTTATACTTATATAAGTTAATGATTGTAGAGTAAAACAAGATCATTATGTATCTCATATCAATCAAGTGTCAAAGTTGTGTGTCTGCCCGGCAGGCAGCTGCATGCAAGTTGTCCCGCAGTTGTGTCAGCCTCTGGCCTGTGTTAATTTGGGACGATTTGGGACGAATTGGGACGTCGTCCCAAATCGTCCCAAATTTACACAGCCGAGAGGCCTAGTGACACAACTGCGGGACAACTTGCATGCCAGCTCGCCTGCAGGGTGCCCACTTGACAAAGCTTGCATGCGAAATCCTAACTTTGTCTCACCTCAATTTTGCCCATACAAAAAATGGGAGCAGTTATTAAAAGTCAGGAGTTTAAGCCGGCTTCTCCCATTTTCTCCTAACTTCTCCCAATTTTTTATGGGCAAAATCGAGGTGAGACAAAATAGGAGTTCGCATGCAAGCTTTGTCTAGCGGGTGCATACCATAAGCCGATCCCAAAAACCACATCATAATGCGTATTGCTGTACTCCTCTCATAATGGAAATTGGACAAATTAAACAAGACACAAAGCATGGGTTAGAATATATTTATTACACTGGAGCAAACAAAGATGCATCTCCGCGATTTGTTTTCGACATGAACATATGAATTACAATCGTACTTCTTGAATCGTCTCAACTGCTCCTCCTGTGCGAAGTCGCAGCTGCTTCTGTGCAAAATGGACCGCGTCGTGAATAGTTGGATAAGTGCGAACGTAGTTTTCTTCACCGCCAATGAAATTACACTTCTTCATTTTCTCAAACACCAGCGGTGAACATCCAGCCAGCAGTGTCTGTATGTTAATCGATTCCAACTCCTTTATGAACGATTTGAAAGTCGAGATCGCAGATGGATCAATGTAACTGAGGGCCGTGAAGTCCAGTACCAAAAATTTTACCGCGTCGTCTGCCTCAACAAACTCAGAGGCCTTATGTCGCTTGATTTCTTCCGTTAGGTTGATGTCCAGGAATTGGCAGATAGTATTTTTAAAGGTGGCGCGCGACGCGAAATGCAGTCCACCGCTGTAGTGAATTATTTTTATGCCACGGAACTCGATAAGCTAAAACGAGGGAATTACTACAGTTAATACAGGAATTTGGACACTTGGAAAATTTCCTTTTTGCGTACCCCTTCATAACGGGTGATGTCCAAATAGACGTCCGAGTTTGGTACATTTCCCATCTTGCACATGTAGGGCTTTAGCGCTCGGAAGAAAATGGTCGAAACACTAAGCGCGAATCCAACGACCAATCCGACATCGATCGAGATGAACACTACGGATACGAATGTCAGAACCCAGGTGACGCCGTCGAAAAATCCCTGCCGCCAGAATTGTGGCAAATCCTTTACTTGCATCAGTAATCCTTGCACCGAAACGGCGATAATACTAGCAAGGATGCACCGGGGCAGTGGTTCGAAAAATGATGCAACGAACAGTAGGACAACCGCCAGCAAACTACACGACACCAGGCCCGTAATTTGTGTTTTCCCACCGGCCAAATACTGAATCGCGGCACGTGACAGAGAAGCGGCGAACGGGAAACATGAAAAGAACGATCCGAAAAGGTTTCCCGCCCCAAGTGCCAAGAGCTCTTGGTTAAAACCGATTTCGTAGTTTTCTTTCTTGGCAAAAATTATACCAAGAGAAACCGAAATGGTGTACCCGACCACGGCCACGGTAATACTTTCCACAAATATTTCAGAAAATAAATTAACATTCGGCATTTGCGGGGCTAGAAAGAAACAAAAATCCGTATTAGTCCGAACTACTAATTTGAAACTTTTCTCTTACGCATGTGATTCAGATCACCGTGAGCCACATTACTTACCGGGCAAACCCTGCGGTATGGTACCAACAACTTTCAAGCTATCCTTTAAATTGTACTGTATTGACAACAAGGTACCACTGACAACAAGTATTAGTTGAATCGGTATCGGTATTATGCAAAGTTTGGCTAGCCGTGGCTGAAAATAATAAAAAAAACTTAATGTGTTATTTTTTTACTAAAACCTTTCCTAGACCTTTCGAACCTTGATAATTTCATTATTTATCAACAGGATGATAATGGACACAGCTGCGATTCCTAGGTTAATCAAGTTTGTGTCAGGAATTCTTTTTCCAAGTTCATAATACGTCTAAAAAATAAAAAAGGTATTAAAAAAAGAAGAAACATAATATAGCACGTACTAACATTAACAATTTCAAATCTGCTGCCCAATGGAGGTAAGGTAACGCCAAGAATGTCCTTCATTTGCGAAGTAAAAACATAGACGGCCGCACCAGTAGTGAATCCGGAAACGAGCGCCTCTGAAAGCAGAAACGATGCGGCGCCCATTCGCAACAGGCACATGACAAGCTGCAAGCAGGAGACAGGATAAACCAATTATTATAACAAGGGCTAAATATTTAAGAAAAAGATGAGAAGAAAGCAATACTGAACCCTTTTTGAGTAAAGTAGGAATTTTATAATCCGAAAAGAAGTATAAACATAAGATAAAATATTTCTGAGTTTACTTTCAACCATATGTTTTCGTTAAATTGGCACTCTTACAACGTACACCTGTGTTTGTTCGTTGTGCTTTAAGTTATTTTCTTTGATTATACTTTTAATCAATTATATTTTCAACTTATTTTTTTATATTTTTGTGTTTAATATATTGTGGATGCGAATTAAACATATTATTCTCCCGCAGGATTATTATGCCAGATTCATAAGACTGAGAAATTTAGATCGATTGTTAAAAAAAATGCAACAAAAACTCATCTAACAACAGAAAAATAAGCTAGTGGGCCGGTATTTGCCGGTATAAAAAAGACAAAAAGCAGACGTTAGAAAAACTCTATTTGCAGAGCTTTGCAGTCCGATCAATTGGTCAAGTTTTGCTTGCCCGTGAAAGCCATATCATGATACACGATTGATTGTACCTGATAGATGGAGAGATTTTACCTGTATTAATCCGACCATAAAGCAGAGCGCAGTGCCAACTTCCAGATTGGTATAGTTTGATCCAGCCCCGGAATGGTTGTACACCACTTTACCGGTCATAATTGAGACGACTGCTAGTGTACCTACGGATAGAAGAAAAGTTGGTATGTGCGGGATGTTCTCAGCGATCGAATGTTACCCATGTTACCCGAATGTTGCTTTCTTACCCATAGAATTGTGCCGTGATGAGCCAAAAAGGAAGTAAATAAACACCGGAAAAAACGCCGTGTAGATTCCCGTTATCGGTGGCATATTGGCCAGCAGTGCATATCCCATGCCCTGCGGTATATGCATAACACCTACCGTAATGCCACTAATGATGTCACCCAACAAGTCTGTGGGAAATTGGTACTCCGGCAGCCATTGAAAAATGGGAAACAGACCAGTAATACAGGACTTGGTGTCCACATCTCGCATGCCTTCGAGAGCTTCTTGGAAGAAGTTCGATTTAGGTTTGAAGTAGTTGAACGCATTGTTGAGGTCTTCCTGCTGATAGTGCGGTCGCGTTACAATCACCTGTGATAGTTTTGGCCTTGGTTTTCGTACGCCGGGGTCGGCATTTTCACCAGAGTCACGACTATAACCGGGATTAAACACCCCGTTCGATCCGTGGGAGTTCCTCATCTCAAAAGCCTATCAAAGGAAGAAAATTATTTCTATTAAATTTTTAACTACAAAACAAACGATTGTTAAAACATAAAAAAAACAAAAACGCTTAAAAATTCGTAGAATTCTATTTGGATTTCAGTATATTGCTGAATAAGTCGAATATTCTTTAAAATTTCACTAGAAGTTAAGCTAAAGTAATTGCAAGTTTTCTATATTCATGACGAATTCATTGTCGCCTTTAACACTAAAGCATTTTTTTTTGGGCAAGCAATATTTTACAATTTTCCATTTAAACCAGAAAGAAAACTCTACCTTTTAATTTCAATTCAACGTTTAACCACATACATTCACCAAGATACAATTGAACACATTCTTGTATAATATATCTTGTCAATTGGTTACTCAAACATGGTAATAAACAGCTGCAGTAACCCAAGGATAGACAGTAAATATACATGTCAAAATGACGGAATGACAAACAAATATACATGTGCAGTCTTTGTTGGTAACATGTTTTCATACATGAATCATGTTTATTTAATCCATTCTCATGTTTGCCCTATCTAAAAGCTCAATAGAATGGTTGAGTGAAGGTGTTCTTTTTAACGCACGGATCATCAAAACCAGACCGTGTCATGTGCTGACGGTATTTACTGATGTCTATATCCAATAGTATTAACATATCTGAGATTCAATGTCACACACTACACTGTTTTGCAATCAAAACGAAAAAAAATCGAAAAGGAAGATTACATGCATGAAATAATTTTCTCGTCTTTGAAAACTATAGAAATTATTCATACACAAACAAATAATTCTCTTATATCGGCTAGCGTTTATTCAAAACGAAAAATTTCAATTGAAAATACTCTTGACAAATGATTGGTTCTCAGTTTCTTCTGTTTGATTGAAAATAGTGAACTTTCATTTATGCTTGAGCTGGGCAATTTTTTCACTTTTGCAACATCGTTGGCAAAGCTATGTTTTCGTCTAATTATTTTAACAAATTCGATGTTACTTAGCGGAATTTGGGACAAGTGTACCACATTCAGCGATTCGTTCTACAGCTTACTACCTAAATCGGTTTGTTAAACGCCAGCTTTATTTTTAGTACAGTTTCACACGTATTTTTTCACTTGTCGTTGAGTTTCAGAAATATAAACGCAAAACCAACTATTCAATAATTGTTTCAAAATATGGATGAAATCATGTACTTTTTTTTGCTTCGGGCAAGAGTGCCACTCATATGGGGCAATTTAAGTTTAATAAGCTAGGCTTTAATGCAAAAATTCAAAATCTTAGAATATGTGGCGCTTGTATATGTCAAAGGTACCATTAAAATACACTTTATAGCCTCATAACGACCCAAACTAAACTCCAAACTTTCGATGGGAGTTGTCTCCCTGAGTTTCAGTTAACGATGAACATTCGTTCAGATGAAAAACTTCTGTGGAACGTAACCCGCTTGTATTTACGCACCCTCCTGCTTCACTGTGAACTCATCAAAATTTTTTTGAGTTTTTGACCGCTTCACAATGAAGAATATTAGTGAAAACAGGGGTGGCACTCTTGTCCCAAACAGTGATGGCACTTTTGCCCCAAAATTTAGCTTTTTTTTTAAACTCAGCTTATCCGGGAAAAATTATTGATATTTTTGGCTGACCCCTTGCACCACTTTCTCTTTTACCTAACTATGCTAAGTGAGACGTACTTTCTCGATTTTTTGTTTCAATGGGTTTTAACAGCAGATTTAATTTGGTGGAAATATTGTAATTTGACTCCTTATTAATGCGCAGCATAAAATATATGACAAAATTGTGAAAAGTTGTTTATTCTGCATAAAATTCAGTACACTAAAATGCCTGCTGTCTCACTGCCCCTTTCATTTGCCCCAAATTCCGCTACCATTTTGAGTACTGCAAACAATAATTTTTCTTGCGGATCAACAGTTTTTGTTAAATAAATAGAATAGCTTAATTATTAAAGATTAATTTTTCCATATTACATTCCTCATCAAACACTCCGTTAAACACTCGTTTTAGATTTCATGTAACGCTCGTTTATTTTCGTCTACAGACACAAACACATCCGAAAAATGAATTCCTTCTAGTTTTCAACATTAGAACTAAAGGAATAGTTAACTAAAGCAATATTGACGAGTACAATTCCATTAAAATATAATGAAAAAGAAGTTGTTCAACGCAAAACCCGTCACAGGTTTGAAAATTGTGAAATATTATCGAAAAACTATAAGTAGTATTTATTTTGAAAATTCTTCTGCTGTACGTTGATCTTCCAGAACGCACCTGTCACAGTTGTGGATCTTTGTATACGTCCACATTTACCGTTTATCTGTACTTTAAAGTACATACACAATTATACAAGTACTCGGTACGTTCTGAACAAAGTTGATACTGAGTTCTCAGTTAGCAGGCTGTTTTGGCCTAGTTTTCAAAGTCACAACATGCATTGATAATTGAAGCAAGAAGCATTTTGTCAAAATTAGGAACGCAAAGCATGATAAGAAAAAAGAGAAAAAAGTAAAATTAGCTTTGAAAATTTTGAAGTTTTAACAATAGTTTTCAGCAGGACATAAATATTCACTATTACGAAAATAAGTTCACTACATTGATCTTTTTAAATTTCCACACACCCATATATTATCTCGGCATCGATGAGCACGACATTCACCTTCACTTCACTTGATTTTGGTACGCTTCTTTTGGCCCGGCACTGAGCAACGTTCAACGAGATCGACGGTTGAATCGAGACTGAGCTGAGAACCGATCTGATAACGATAGTAAAGCATCACGATCTAGGCTCTCCACTAGATATCATAATTTCACACTTTGAATCACAAAGTCACTAATGATTAGCGAGGTTTGATTAGCGGGTCTATCTGATCGACATTTCATCATTAAGGCGAAGATTCGCTGACAATGCCATTATTACTCTGGGCGAAGACGTGCTAAAGATTCGACAGCAAGTAAAGGGTTGGTTGCTTTTTTACAGATATCATTCACGTGTTGTTTGTTATGACGAGTATTCAATAAAATGTGTGAACCTAATTAACCTTCAAAATATCAACCTACTCTTTGCTACCCACTGGGAAAGTTGCCAAGCACCTTCAACGTTTAAATAATAAAAAAAAACCTACCTAGTAATAATGAACGCTGGATAAATTATAAAAAGAGTTCTTTACTGTTTATTTTTACAGTTCCAGTCATCTTTTCGTGTATCATTTTTTCAGAGCCAAATGTGGATAAAATGATACAATTAATAACATTCAGAACACGCGTAAAACGGGTCCAAACTTTGGCTGCCGAAGTGCGTATGGAAATCTATAGCGTTTTCGGTGTTGACTTAGTGGATCATACGAAACAATGAGCTACTGTGCGTATACAGTAAAATTCGTTTATCACAGGGAAAAAAAAGAAGTTGTTCAAACGTTACATGTGGATCTAAGGTGTTAGCTGTTTATATTATAGAATGAATATTAACAAACAACGAACATTGTTTCCTGGTATGAAGAAAAGCGAATAAAGTATACTTAAATTCCGTCGGCTCAAGTTGTTTACGTCAACATAGAAATCAAGAGCCTAACACAATACTCTATAATTCCAAAATCGACACACTATTTTCTGAGAGTCTCAAATCCTGTCAAGCAAAAAGAATAAAAGAACACATCAATTATTTGAACACCTGCCCTACAGTTCTTTTGGCATGATGAAGTAGCTGGAAAATGTAAAAGTAACTAGAGAAAGTACAGAGTGTATACAAAGTTAGGTAACCAACAGGCATAGTTTAAACTTGCTGTCATTTGATTTTTATTTGCCGCGAACGAATAATGAATACTGCAACGCCGTAGTAATTTTTAATGTGCGAAATTAGCTACCAGGTGACATATTCCGGCGGTCGAAATCCGATGGGTTGAAACGGAATGATAGATGACATTCCGTTTCAACCCATCACCATCCGTCGGTACCGGGAGACGGGCTCGACCATGAGCCGTCCTAGATCCGAGTGGCCGCGCTTGGCAAGGATGTTAGCAGCCATCGAGGTGATGAAGGAGCGATTCCGTCAAAAAGTGAGCCGCTCAATCCGGAAGACCGCTACTGACCTGATGTGCCGATTGGGACTTCCCAAATCATCATGACGAAGGGCCAGGAATACATTTCAATCAAGAAACGCCAGATTCATGGGTTAACGGAGGCAACAAGGAAGAGGATGGCAAGGGTCAAACTTTTACTTTCGCGGCACGCAGGTCCGGAGTTCATGTTTTATAATGAGGAACTCTTTGTCCTACAACAGTCGCACAATTTTCAAAATTATTGACAGTGGTCGCCAACGTCGTCACGTCCCACATGAACATCCCTCAGGTCCATAGTGGCAAGCATTCACGTGAAGGAAGCTCCCAAGGATGTTTATCGAAAAAATCCATAGAAATCAAAGCCGTGTGGTACAAGAACGAAGTTTTGGAGATGGTTGTGGCGTTGGCACATAAAGACTTCTACTGGAAGGATCATTACATCTTCCAACAGGACGGTATACCGACCCACGCGGCGAATATCGAATATCGTTCCAGCGCGGTTTTGGCAAAATTTGAGTGATTTTCTCGATAAGACTTTGTGGCCTCCCAGCTCCCTGAAACCTTAATGCTTTCAATTTTTAAGCATGGTCGTACATGCTGGCCAAATGCTCTTTGAACCAATTGAAGAGGCTATTTTTCAAGATCTGGGACGAGATGCCGAAAAACCAGATGCAAGCCACGTGCGGCGCTATTGAGATACGTCTTAATCTCGTGATAAAGCAAAAAGAGAGGATGCTTTCTGCTATATGCCATAAAGGATCTCAATAGACATAGCTTCCAAACAAAATTATTCAGAAAATCATAAGATATTGAAATTTTTTAGCGCATTTTTAAAGTGCATTCGAACTTTGTATGTACCCTGTAGACAAGTTAAATAATAAAACACAAAATATAATAAAAAATATAACAGCAACAAACGCATACAGCTCTTTTTTAAATCGAAGGCAGCGCCAATTAACGAGTATTGCAATTATGATTTAGGCGTACAGAAACACTTACTTTAATTCAGTTTGCGAATCGGAAAAACGGTTTTAACAGCGATACAGTATTCTTATTTAAGGGCGTCTAATTGAAATAAGGAACGAATTATAAAATGGAAATAATATCGAACTAAACTAGTAATTTATGCCGCATTGGAAACTGTGTAGAAAATTTCATTCAGTGGGTAAATGTGTCGAAAAGATCAGTTTAAAAGCTTAACAAGTTCAGAAGACTCTGACACTTTGAAAAATAATTGTTAAACTCCGATAGAGTTTTTTGAACTTCATTGTGAATTTTAAGATTGGTTTGTTTTAATTTTAATAGTCGCTGAATACGTATAAAAAAACTAAAACAAAACGGATTGTAGTCTAACAATTTTCCAAGATACCCAGTCGAAATTATTGATTTGGTACCGATAACGTCTAGCTTTCTAAGAAAGAAAACCTTGTGATATTTTCATTCCTTTATCCAAGCAATCAATAGCGAGTCCAAGTGAAATGACGGTGGCCAATCGATTACTCTCTTAATTCCATATCGCTGCGTCCAGTAATTGTTAGGTATTGTTTCTGATCTATTACATAATAAACTTTTCAGTGCTCTCAAAGTATCTGAACTTTTGTATCAAAAAATGAGAAATAATTTGTTTATATTTACCGCAAAAAAAAATCGTAGCTCATATTCCCGAGCTTTTCGTATAGTTTGTATAGTATATGAAAATCAAGAAAATTCGAGGGGGGCACTTTATTCTGCTGGTCATTGAATTTGTGTGATTTCTTTGGTAACATGTTTTCAATCATGAAACATGTTTATTTAAGCATGTTGTTTAAGCATCATGTTTATCATCTAAAAGCTTAATAGAATGGTTGAATGAAGGTGATCTTTTCAACACACGGATCATCAAAATCAACAGTGGCATGTGCTGACGATATTTACTGATGCCTGTATGGAAAAGTATTAACATATGAATGTTTAAAGGTAATCGTTAAGCAATCAAATAGAAAATCACAAATAGTGAAAATGGTGGGAGCACATGGATAACGTATGCATTAAAAAAATAGACAAATTTTAACGATTTTCCTGCAAAACGGAAAACGCTAGCAACTTCCAGTTGAATGTAACATAAAGAGTAGCATTTCTTTTAAAT